>JAGKTI010022546.1:0-15207 GCA_018397915.1 Birgus latro
TGTCCAGGCATCTCGAAATGAACGGATCTTGAATTTGGCTCTTTTTTGTATTGTTTTTGCTTTATCTTGGAAGGAACAGTATGCAGGCCTGTGGTCTTTGGTTCCTTCTTCCTTGCACTAAAAAAAAAAAAAACATGAATAAGTTTACGATCGAGGGTTGCTTGTAAAACACCAAATATCAATACAGCTGATTATCTAGTAGCGATTTCTAATATACTTGATGTTAATCAACAGTTAATCAAACTCCTTATTCTGTCGATCTGACGTCGTTCGACATCACTGACTATAATTATATTTCAATACCTCTCTTATTACTCCAGTAAGGCCAGTGAACTCTCCCACGAAAAGGCGATTGTGGCATCATTGAATTGCAGATAGTGAAGCCCTGGGACGAAATATCTGTAACCTTTTTTGAGATATGCAGGATGAGCTTAAAAATCGCGGAGGTAGAGGAAGAGAGAGAGTGGTACTCATAATATAATTATAAATGTAGGAGTGCTATAAACCAAAGCTAATTAGCCCACTGTCCATGAATACTGCATAGAGAGAGAGAGAGAGAGAGAGAGAGAGAGAGAGAGAGAGAGAGAGAGAGAGAGAGAGAGAGAGAGAGAGAGAGAGAGGAAACCTCGGTGAGTGAACTAGGAGTGTTTGATCGTGAATAATCTGTGGAAACCATACAACGAACTGAATTAAATGATATATTCCTAGCTCCTGGTATAAAAGAATCATATCCCAACAAATCAGAACAAAGATATTCGTATATTACTATCAATGAAACAGAATCGAAACGGAGAAAATGATAACGGCAAGCAAAGGTAAAAGCACAATAAAACAAGGACAAGTCAATATGTAGATAAGATATAGCTTCAAAAATCCTAACACAGAATGTTTAAATGTCACGCAAAAGACGAATACGAGTTATATACGGTAGACGATCCATTAAAAAGGCCCAGGATTCACTTGAAATATTAGTTAAAAGAGGAGGACGGCCACGACAAAAGAGGGAAGGAAAAAAATGGCGACGAATAGCACCATAAAAGGGTAAAAGAGAAGAATATGAAATGACATGGCCCCGTCACAATTAGATCAAAGTGGAGACGGATCTGCAGACATCAAATGGCCATGGGTGAGACAGTTATCGGCAATCCTGGGAAGTGCTAACGCCGCCTCCCAACGGCGAGTACGATGTTAAGGGGTGGACCAAGTTATCACGAAGAGTTTGACAGCATGAAGTTTAGCACTTAACTGGTAGCAAAGGACCAGCACGACTGCCAACACAGATTAAGAAGCTTTGAGAAGGCAGAAAAGTAGTCTGGCACCGGGAAAGGATGGAAAAGTAGGCTGGCTGATCTGACGGCAGCACAAGCTGCTAATGCATCCATAGTCTTCTTGCCTGGGATACCAAAATGACTAGGTACCCAGCGGAACTCAACAGACTTACGCTTCACTGACAACTGGAGCAGCCATTCCAGAATTCGCAGGGCAATAGGTTGATATCATGAGGATGAAAACAGCATGAGAAGTGCACTGAAAGAGTCTGAAAACAAAATAAATATTTTAGAAGGATAAATGTAAGCCCACCGCACAGAAACCAACAATGCATGAAGTTCATCTGCTAAAACGAAAGTCACCAGAGGAAGGCTTAATGTAAGACCTATCGGGAAAGGAGACTGCAAATCCCGTACCCCTGAATGTCTTACAAACGTCAGTATAAATATGAATAGAGGAAGAACGTACATGGAAGTGAGCAAAATAGGACGAACGAAGAGTAGTGGAGGTAAGGTATTATGACAGGGCGCAATTGAACAACAGACAGACATGTCGCAAAAGCCAGAGAGGAAGGATGTCTGGGCGTTACAAAAGAACATGAAAAGAAACATGAAAAGAATGAACATGGAAAGAATAAGAAATACTGTAGCGGGGATGAGAGAAGCAATTTGCAACAGAGGGAGATAAGTGGAGAATTAATATACCAGGAAATTGATAAGGCTTGACATAACAACACAGGGATAAAAGTGCCCGTTGAGAAAACAAAGAAGGGATCCCTGACTCAGTGTAGAGGCTTTCAGCAGAGAAGACTTAAAAGCAACAAGATCTAACTGGAGATCAAGGTGATGAACACAACACATTAGTCGATGCAGATTAGTAAACTTGACACCCTTAGTCAAATTTTGACAAACAAATTTGAAGATGTAGCAGGATCGTACGATCTGCATCCCAGGACACATAGGGCAAGGCCATTCTCTTTCAGTCTTCATATTCCTGTTCATTAGGAGCAATTATCCCCTGATACTGTCCTTGAGGTCCTTAGTGTTACTGACTCCTGCCCGCCCCTTGGTTCTCTCTCGGAGTCTTCTACTGTATCTCCCCAACTCCCCACTGGTGCTGGAGATAGTTTTCTTATTTCATCCCATACACTATCTTCTTTGAGCACTGTATTTGTTAGCTATGTGCCTTCTGCATCCCGTCATATGTCTAACTTTACATTTGTTACTGATCTAAATGTTTCATCCCTACCACTGCCTAGTCTTCACCTCATTGCCTAGTTGCTGCCAGCCATCCCACTGCTCCCTCTTAAGTCTCTAGAGTATTTCTTCAGCTTCTACTCTTGCTTACCTTACCTCTTGAGTATGCCTTCCTGGACCAATATTTTCAACATGTCAGTCTGTGCCCCCTTTGATAATGACAACCTATAATTTAATCTCATTGCTTTAACGTGTGGTGCCAAATGTCTCAGGCAGCACACGATTTGACAAATTTAACCAAGTAACTGTTCAGAATGAAACTCAGGCCTCTTGCAAGGACATTCTGATGAGAAGACTGCCAGCCTGAACTCCAGCTATGATACCATTTTAATCCAACTTGAAGTTAAATTTTGAGGCCGGACATTTACCAACTGTGCTGGTAATATTCAAAGCATCTTGGAGTTGCAAGGCCAGTCAATTTTATATGTGTCATATTTCTCGTTTCCTGTACCTGAAAACCCTCTGGGATCACTTAATGCTGTTGACTGGTTTTTGATAGTCGTTTGCTTTCCACTTCCGTAGTTGTTAGGACGTCTTTCTGCCAGTGACAGTGCTGGTCCTGCTGACGTATTAGCCACGCTGCTGTTTATTGTTGGTATGCCTTTACCTGTGCTCACATCAGTCATGGCAATCATGCTTGCTATACCTCTTCAAGATGCTGCCCAAATTGGTGCAATATCCATTCTGCCTTATCTAGAGGGTACCCAGTTTTCCTATCTGAATCTGAATTTGCTGCTCTGTGGGCTCAGCTAGGCACCTTCTTATGTGAAGTTTGTAATGATGTTCGCCAGCGTAGCTTGAAAAGATCTTTTTCCTACTCCATCCATTTGTCATTCATCTTCCAAACTGCTCTGACGTCTCTTGGTTCTGTTCTTCCTTTGCATTTTATAGGGTCGATTGTTCCATCTACCTCTGACGTATATCTGTCTGTTCCTCTTGTCCTGTAGTTAATTCCATTTCCGCTTCAGCGTTTTCCATTCCGTCTAAGTCTTTTTCTTCTCTACCTCTCTCACTGTCTCAATATTTTCTGCCCTAGTTCCCTCTCTCTCTTCTTCCACACACCCCTCCTCCTGACCTTCCCTGCTTCCATCCCCCATCGTTACTCATGTTCCTATGTCCTTTCCATCTCTTCCTTCTAAACCTTCCATTGGAAAGGGTGGTTTAGTCCCCAACAGTGACCATCTAAAGTTTCTTCCCCCTCTACATCCTGGATGTCTCCCTCCAGACCCACTTTGCGCGGAAATTTTGTTGATCTTATAGTAGTTCAGCATCACATTGACTAGTTATCCTTTGTTGTGTACAACATCAGTGTGGAGACTACTATCGATAGGTGATGAGGTCCGTGACGTTGATTAAATTTTGGAGTTGATTCATGAAACTGTTTATTGTTCCCTGGTGCCGCATACTCCCAGCTCCTTAATCACTGTCGGTGTTGTTTCAGAGCCTTCCCAGTTCTCTTCTTCCCCTGTTGACGCCTCTTGTTATAAGAAGTTCTTGTTTCTTTTCTCTGCCCCCCCCCACCCCCAACTCCCCTTGTGTCATTCTCCCCTTCTTCCTGCACGCCCATCCCTTCTTCTCGTGTTTCTCGAGTTCTTTCTGTCCATCATCTCATTTCTGTTCCTTCTCAAGGTTCTGATCCTCCATCTGCATCTAGGACTGTTTCTTAGCGTATCGGTAAGTCTGCTGTAAGGCCTTGGTAGGCAGCTAAATCTCCTTGAGGGATTGTCCACTCTCTTTCCGGTTCTTTGTCCCATTCTTCGTCCAAACCCATTGTCATATTTGTCTGCTGCTTCATCTCTTCATACGTTTTTTACGAGTCCGCATTGTTTTTCCATCGGAGGTTTTTGTCTTGCATTTCTTCTAAGTGCTTATTTTGTGTTTTCTTATTTATCTTAGTGTCCAGATTACAATAGAATTAACGAGGTTTTAGTGTTGAATGTAATTACAGAATTTAAGTTCTTTGCGTTCTGCCCACCAGCCTGGGGCCGTTTGTATGCACGATACTCTTCTTACCGAGCCTCTTTCTTCCTATACATAGTCATTCTTGTCTAAGTTCCTCGCATTGTCTTTTCAGCACTTCTGCTTTAGACCATCACACATTTCTGGGTGACAGGTTTTCCTCCCCCACTTGTATCCCATGTAATCTGACACTTGTGTATCTCTTGCATTGGTTGATGGTTCCCATTTTATCTTTCGTTTACTTCCTTTCTTTTATAAGGCGAGTTTAAATGCATATATTCCTTCTCATGTGACACTATCGTTAATCCTCATGGCTGTTTACCTGAGACATTTTTTCCCCTCATGATCTTTTTTATCTTAATATAGACAACCACACCCACTCATTCCTCCTCCCACTTCAAACTCTTGGTCTGAATTCCATCTCCTGCCTTGGACTTCAGTTAATCTGTTTCATAATGCCTCGATGGTGATCATTTTTCCAATATGCCTCTGCCTCACTACATGTGTGCTCAGTATTACCATGGATGGTTTATTGATATGGCAAAATGGCTCACTTTTATTCCTCTTACAGTGTATTTTTCTTCTCCGGCTTTTGATGTCAGAATATGCTTGATACTTTTGTTGATACTATGTTATGGAGAATGCAAGTAGCAATGCATCCCTTGATCTATGCACCATATTTGCTGTGCTCTTTGGTGGCCCAGTGAATGCTCGAAGGCCATCTACGTTAAACACACTACGTGGAAGAGCTGTTCCTGGAAACGACATTCTCTTGATCATCTTTACCTTCTTATGCATTTTCGTCAAGCGCAGCTGTCGTTTGTTGTATCATTAAGAAAGTGAAGAAAGGAAACTAGTGCTCAAATTTATCTTCTAACTCTTCGCACCCCATTCAGGCAATGTTGCTGGGTATTTGTAAGATTGTTGGCAATCTATTTGATGGCGACATTGGTTGCTGATTGTACTTTAGCTGTGAATTCACACTATACTTGTTTTAGTCTGGTTAGTGGTGGCATTTACCTGTGTTAAGAGTTTCATGCTCATTGCATTCATACTGGATGCGTTTTGACCATGTTCCATTTGTCTGCAATGTTTATTTTTTTTCTGGGTTGTCTGCTGCTTTCCATTCGCTTCAAGACACGTGTGAAGGTCTTGATGGCATTCTATTACAAAATGCTTAAGCAGCTGTCCTTGGATGCACTCCAAATCCTGTTATCAATGTATAACAAGACTTTAAACAAGGAGTTGTTCCCACCTGCCCGGAGCATTGCCTATTTTACTCCCTTTCTTAAGCCCTACAGTAAAATGTCGGCAATTTTCTAAATGATTTTCTTCAAATTGCACAGACGAGATGCCTTAGTAAGGTTCTGTAGCACATGGAAAGTATATGGCATATGTAGTTATTACAGTAAGATTAGCTTCAGCAGCCTGTGCTCTCCGATTTTTTAAGGTTGTTGGTTAGGTGAGTGCTTTTCTTTAATTATTTTTCGCCAATATTTTGTTTCATGCCCGGGTCTGTGATTCATATTCCTCATCTTTTCGACAACGTGAGAGAATTCTGCAGGGATGTGTTATAGTACCATGTTTTCCTATCATTGGTGTCGTCTCTTTCCTTCCTTTAGGAGTCCATTCATCCTTGTACGTTGATGAATTTGCCATCTTCGCTACTGGTTCTGATATGCTTGCATTCCAGCGCCTCGTTAAGTCTCCAGTGCCAAGGCTTCGAGCTGGGAGAAGACTCATGGCTTCCAATGTTTAGTTGCCTTTTTTCTTCATAAAACACCTCTCCCCTAGTGTCCTTTAGTTTTATTCTTGGGTTTCGTGTTTAACTGTGAGTTGACGTGGAAAGCTCATATTCCATCTCAAAGAATTGCTGCCTTCCAATGTCTCTGCCTCCTCCAAGCCTTATCACATGTATCTTGGGGTGCAGATAATAAGATCTTTCTTTATCTTCATCAGAATCTTTGGTTGACCAAAATTAGATTGTCAGGTTAAATCGTCCACCTCCGTCAGTTCTTACATCAACAGGATTCTGTCCATCACCTTGGTCTCAGATTAGCTCTTGGGGCCTTTAAGTCTTCTCCTGTTGAAAATCTTTATGTCAACACAGGAATCCCTTCCATTTCATTGTTGCCCTTCATTTGCCTCCCTCTGTTAGGGATTACTATTCTTCTCAACCCCGCTCCAGTCCTTATCCTCTTCCTGTTAAGTCCCATTTTGCTTGCATCCTGCTTCGAGCCAGTCATGTTTCTTTGTTTCACAGGGTAAATTTTCCTCCCAGACTTTCACCACATCCGTCAGTTTGTCCCTGCAATTTGTTTTGTGCAAAGTTCTGTGTCTTCAGTTGTTCTCTGTTCTTTTTACCCTCCACCTGACAAAGTCAGAGGAGGGCATTGTTATCACTAGAATCAGCAAGAATAAGTTGCACAGAGACTTCATTTCCAGAACAAATCTCAGAAAGTATTAGCTGTGGAGTCATGAAATTTCACGTAGTTATGTGTCTTATAGTGAACTGGTGCCTCTTGATAGGTAGAATGCTGTGTCTTACGTTTTTTTTTTTTTTTTTAATAATCAAAAGGTAAAAACAATTTTTTTCGGATTTCAGTGTGACCTGCTGCCTCTGTGTTACACGGGGGGGGGGGGGGTAAGGGNTGATCAGATGGAGAGTTGCAACAGTGTAGCGTTGCTTATGTTTTTTTTTCATTATTGTCACCTACTTACACATTAATCTTCTATCCAGGTTTATAATGATTGTTCTAATACACCTGAAGGTATGAGATTTTTAGTCCTTTCCTACACATACACCTTACTCCCTGTAGCCTTTGTTTTGATGGCTGAACTCCAGACATTGTTGGCTGCTGTGCAACAGGCTTATTTGTATTCATCTACATCTTTCATTATGATTTCCACCTTTCTCTGTGCCATCTGTCTTGCAATCAGTAACACAGTCTCACCCTACTGTACATACTTTAGATTATAGGCTGGCTGTTCTGGCTATTAGTAACATGTAAGTCTGTACTGTTCTGCTGGACTCCTAGACATATCAGTATCCTCGGCAATGAAACTGTTGACGCCTTGGCTCGGACCGCCATGAGGTCACCCCCCACTCTTTTCCATTTCATCACAGTCTCTGACTTCTTCCCTGCGTTCTTGGAGATTCTACATCAGCATTAGCACTCTTGCTGATCGTCAGCTACTGGTGCGAAACTTTACATTAAACCCTGTTTCACTCCTTGATCTGTCCCTTTTCATCCGAACCACAGTCAGGAGATGACGTTGGCATGTCTAGAGGTATAGCCTCACTGCACGCGCTTTACTGACAGGGTAGAGGACAGTGGGCTACCAACCGAGTGAGAGGCAAGAACAATCATTTACCATCGTATGTAGGTGGTCATGCCGACGGCAAGTAGAGGGTTCCTGCCCTGGCAACCCGACCTAGTATGAAAATCAACATATCGGCTAACGCTACCTAGTGGCATGCGGGATGCAGGGTATTTTGCTTCAGTTCTGAATTTTTTTATGTAATAATGGAAAAATCAGGATTTTATAATTTCTTTGGAGGAGTTTATTATTTAATTAATGATCAATAAATACATTTATAATGATGGTCTTTTCGTCCTTTTCATGTAGTAATATTATACAATTCTCAATAAATAAATTGTATAATAATTGTCGCGGCATTTGAATGTTGCGTAGTTTCTGTAATAATCCTCATAATATGAAAATGATCTGTTAAAAGAACGTACCTCAGTATAATATACCGTCACTGTTTGACGGTAATTGACTCTCTAAATGTGGTTGCAGTCTCTGTCAATCTCTCTTCCAACTCTTTCCACAAATATATATATATTTTTTTTACTAATACGTAGAGACTTGAATATCGCATGATACCGTTGATCATGTTGCTGAACTCACCACAGGGAACTAAAGGTACAAAAATTCATTAATCCAGCAATATCTACCAAAAGTTGGATCATTAAGTTTCAAGGATATATTCTCAATCAATAGGTTTCTGGATAGCTTTGGTAATATCACATAGGACTTGAGAATCACTGTGGAGATTGACTTTTTCCACCTGATACATCTAGCTTGTTTCCTGTATAGCCACAAACAATCTACCTTTTCCTGTTAAGCAACTCTATCCTCTATGCATCGCACAAGCTGCTCCAGTGAGGCAGTACCCAAAAGATTAGTTATACCTATCTAATCCATAGTCATCTTCTGTCTGGAGATCTCCCTCCACTTTATGAGCTGTTGCGCGTGTTTGTCTGTTTACTATCTCTTCTCGACTGCTCTCTTTACAATGCTCTCCGACATCAAATTTTCCCAAGCTTGGCTCGTCCAGACCCTCTCCCTCTTTAAGCTGATGTTTTAAGAGAATCCCAGACTATTTTGTTGACCATTTATTTTTCTTTTAGTTCCTTTTCGCCTTTTAAGTAATACAGTAATTAGTCCTACCTATTAATACCTGGTCGTATATTAGCTGGTCATGTTTGTACGGTGTCTTTGTTTTCATTGTGTGTTATTTTTCCTGTCCTTGTTCCCTTCTCTATTTTTACGGTTTCTGCTGCACTGTCTGTAATGTAACCGTCTTATGAAGTAGTGCCTTATGGTCGTTGCAACCTGGTGCTGGGAATCCACTGCACATTTCAATTTCAACATAACTGGTTTGTCTCCTTTATCATATCTGCACCCCGAATGCACACACCACACTTCTAACCCAACTATACTTTTCCATGCATCTCCCACCTTCCAGCAATCTTGAAATAGACATTTCCTTCGCCTTCCTCCAGCACGCCTCGTCCATCTTCTCCCAACAAGGCTCTTTCCTCCCTCTCTCGCACTCCAACCCCTCATTACCTACCAGGTGTGTCGAGAATGACGCAGCACCCCCCCCTTTTTTTTTTTTTTTTTGTTTTTTTTTTTATGTGTCCGACTCTGGGCATAGGCTTCACAGCCTGCTATCAAGGCCCAGTCGTCCTCCTACAATCTACATGTCACCACTTCGGCGCTTAACACCCACCGTCCATATTGAATACATGCTAGGGCTGTCTCATACGGGACTGGTGTATTGGTATTAGCGGGGTCATTTTTACGACATGTCGGCGGGTCTTCTGGTAGATCAGTAAAGCCTGATTTAATGAAATTCAAATCTTTAAACTGTTCCCTGCTCCAGCGAGGATTCGAACCTGGGTCCCACGGGACCGCAAGCCAACTCTCTACCGATTTGTTTTCGCCTATTGATATTTTTGCACTATGTTCGCTCTCATTTGTCATTAAAGTACCTTGTGAACATGTGTAGGCAAATATTTTCTACCATTTCATACATTACCTTAAAGCATTTTTAGTTCTTAATGTCTGAATTTTCTTTCATGTAACCTTTTATATGAATCTCTATCAGGATTTCATCAAACATCTTCTCTGCCAGGCCAATTTGTCCAGCAACATAGATTAACAGAATCTTCCCTGAAATATCTGATCTAGGGAACGTTAGCTCCATTTTCCATCTCATTCGAACCACACCTGTACTTCCGCCATCCCAGTTCTTGCTTTCCCTTTGCACTCCTGTATCCTTCTCTCCATTTAATTTCGCCCTTAATCTTGTTTATTACGCCTTAACGTCCACTCCACCTATTTTTATTTTATTTTATTGAGTGGCTTCACGAGAGAGAGAGAGAAAGAAGTTTGGTCACTTATTGTTTTCAGTGTTCTCCTTCAGCCCTCCATGTATTTACTGTATTTATAAATCCCTTTCGCTTTCAATTCACCCCTCATACTGCATAAAAAGCTGGTCTTCTCTGTGTGAAGCAAGGGAATATGACTAAGTATGGAAATTTAGGAAGCTAAAGATTTGGTGAAAGGTACGAGCAGAAGAATGAAACATGTGCCGAGTTACAATGCCAACAGTTGCACCCAGAAACGTAGCAAGTGGTGCATGTGATACGGTGAGAGGTGAGGGCACGGCTATAGGCATTATCTGAGCGACTGCAACAATGCTCACATATAATTAACTTAATTTTTTACGTGAAGTTCTGAGTGACTATTGATATTTTAAGAGTAGAAGAATGGCTAATAAAGTTAATACTTTAGAGACAGCATTATGCTTATATTGCTTCTGCCCTACGATAATGCTTACATTTCTTTTGCACTACGATAAACAGATGAGTCAGATTATCGATTGATCACATAGATGTAATGAGTCATGCGGAGTCATACCATGACTATATCCTGGTACTTGACAACATTAACTGATGTGTTTTCAGTCTGATAAATGTTCGAGTGCATGTGATTTTAACATCTCTCATCATTTATCCATATCATTAACGTGGCAGTTGCTGTTGTTGTTGCTCTTGTTTAGCCACGGCTGACCTGACCAAGCAGACCCGTCGACCGCAGATTAGCAACCTCTCCTTTGAGGTTGTTAAATTGGTTCGCTACATCTTTGATTTTGTGTCTGCTTCTTTGTGCAGGGTATGCCGTGCAGTGCTCCAAAAATTTATGTGGCCCAATGTACAAGTGAGGCATGTGTTGTCTGTGCTTTCACCCAGCTTAAATCTAAGCAGATAACTTAGGAGGACTGGGTGACGTCCAGATCTAAATCCAACTAGATAAGTTCGATCAACTCTATTTAAGATACCACTGATGGGTGGACTTTTGGATGAGGGGGTTGTAGTACGTTGTTCTGACTGAGGTGTTCTGTTGCCCTTCTCGTGACGTGAGTGCTTTGTTGTTTCTGATGTCAAGATAGGATCAGCCACAAGACTAGAAATTGTTAGTAGAGATAATTTGCGTGTACGAGAGGTAGTTATAGGAAGGACTTTGCAGCTGAATATATTAACTTGAATATAATGAAAGTACCCGAGGAATACAGGGAAAGTTTGATTGTATCCTTGCATATGGGAAATGATAAAATAGAGAATAAAGGAATCACAGAGTTGTTTTCTTGCTGAATGTGCACTGTAAGGGGAGGGGTATGGCACAGTACTAAGAGGATGAGTCTCGCTACAGAAAAGACTGCTTTTGGAGAATAGTGAGCGTAAGGGAAAGCTAAAGATTTTTAATGAGACATTTGCACCAAAAGTTTTAAGATAATTCTTAACAGTGAAAAGTAAGCTGTCTGTAACATTATAGATTTTGATAAAACTTGCATAAAAGTAGTCTTACAGGCATCGTGAATGCTACGTGAGTAGAAGCTGTTATTCGGAGTTTTCAAAAGTATGTGAGAGCAGATACATTGTGAGATTATTTCACCTTTGTTGCTGAAGTCTGATAGGGTGTTTCATATTATTTGACCACTGTAACCCTACAAAACCTAGTTTGCTGCATGTAGAATTTTGTGGGGTGAGTACTTAATGTACCACCCTTCACCCATCATAGTCCTTTTACTCATAGGTCACGAACTTACTCAGTATTTGAAAATGACTTAGACCATCATCTCTGGGTGACACTGGGCTCTAGAGGGTTAAATAACTGATGAAGGTGCCAGTGCCTAACCCTTCATAGCCCAGGGTTGCCGCACGTAGGATTGGGTGAGTAAAATACTTATCGTACCACCCCATGACTGTCGGCTCATATTTGCGAGTCTGGTTTCCATCTGTTTTAATTCTGAAAATGCCACAAAGTATTACCTCTAGGTAACACTGGGCCTAGAAGGTTAGCGAGTATTTGAATGAACTACTGAAGGAGTGAAAGCGAGAGAACTTATTTGGGGTGCGATTCTGAAGGCAGGAAGTAAGTTTAGGTGCTTTACTCTACTAGAGGCTGAAACTGGCTGGGGGAAAAAAAAAAAAAAAAAGGAAACTGAGCAAGATTTTAAATATTTAAGCAGCGAAGGGATCGAGTCTTGTAGTACAGAAAATACGATTAAGAATAGGGCATAATAAGGTGGCTCAATCGGTAGAGAGGTGGCCTGTGGTCCTACTGGACCCAGGTTCAAATCCCTGCTGGGTCAGGGAACAGTTTAAGGATTTTAATTTCACGTAAAGCAGACTTTACCGATCTACCAGAAGAGCCGCCATGCCATAAAAATACCCCCGCTAATACCAATACACCAGTCCCGTATGAGACAGCCCTACCATGTGTTCAATATGGACGGTGGGTGTTAGCGCCGAAGTGGTGACATGTAGAGGTGTATGGTATGTAGGAGGACTGCTGGGTCTTGATAGCAGGCTGTGAAGCCTGTGCCCAGAGTTGAACACATAAAGAGAAAAAGAAAAAAAGGAGTCATACATTCTCTCCCCCATGTGGTGTTCTCCCTCCCACATGGTCTCACACACACACACACACACACACACACACACACACATATATATATATATCCATCATCTAATACTGTGTTGCCCCATGAGGAGCATAGGAGAACAGGAGTTGGTCCAGACATTTAAGATGTTTAAGATGAGTGACCAGCCTCACTCATCCCTGAGTGGTATGATGTGAGCAATAAACCCCAACCACCCCTTGGACAGAAACCTGCACAGACTCAATGCAATTGCCCACTAAACCACCAGGTGCCATAATTTGGGTATATGGTTACCACCCAGCTTAGTAAAGGTTTCCTGGTGTATAGGAAATCATTTGCCTTGTCACTTAGTGTAGAGTCACCCATAGGCAGAAAGAGAAGGAAAGAATGAAGAAAAAAAAACAGGAGAGGAAATGTAGTCACCCACTGGCTGAAGGAAGAGTAAAGAATAAAGGAAATAAAGACATAAGAAGAAGGAAGAAAGGTACAGATGAATGGGCAGTCACCAGAGTGCAGCACTACAGCGAGTGAGTGGATGGTGAGGGCCCCCCCCCTATCACACACACACCTGAGTTCCTGAGCAGAAGTTCAGGATTGAAGTCCCGGGCACCGCCCTCGGTAATTCCTCTCTCTGATTTGATATAGCAGGCTGTTGCCGTCAGACGTTTGGTAGTAGTGTGGTAGTAAGGGTCTGTCGGGTATTGTTCTTAGGAATTTGTCCAATCCGGTTTTAAAGCATAAGAGAGTTCCTGCGTGTTCTCGTAGTTGCCGGGGAAGACAAATATATAACCTCGGACCGTGTACAGCCATTGAAGCCTCCTTCAAGGTTTGTAAACTCGTCCGTGTCCTCGCTAAAAGTCGAATAGCGCACAATTTTCCTCTTCTTCTGCTGTATGTCGTTCTGATTTCATCTTCATTTTCCAGATTTGGTACCATTTTGTTGATTATCTTCCACACGTATATTACCACATACTTCTCCCTTCTTCTTTCCAGTGAGTCCATGTTTAGATGTTGCAGTCTCTCCCAGTAGTCCATGTTGTTCAGTCGATTCGGGTCGTGAACGTTCGTTGCACTGCCTCCAGTTTTCTAATTTGGCCGATGTTTATGGGACTCCAGAGCTGGCAGCAGTTTTCAACCAATGGTAATACCAGGGCCTTGTATAACGTTATCAACTCACGTGGTTCTCTTGTTTTAAATGTTCTAAAAATCCATCCCATATTCTTTCTGGCCATCGCTACAATATTATCAATATGACGATCAATGCTAACGTCATTGCTTATTGTTATTCCCAGATCTCGCAACTGGTTGCTCTGGATTATGACTCCTCCTTCCGGTGATACATAGCACTTGCCTGCCACTGTTCCTCTGAACTGTCTGCTTGCATCCCTCCACCTCTACGACGGGCACGTAGTACCCGTCTAGCAACAAGCTCTCATCCCTTTTCTGTCCAATTCTCTAATGCAAGAGTTAACCGTTACTCCCAGTCCTTCATTTATGCAACTGGTCAACTCTGGAACTGTCTTCCTCTGTCTGTATTTCCTACTTCCTATGATCTCTAGTCTTTCAAACGCAGTGTGTCCAGGCATCTCGAAATGAACGAGTCTTGAATTTGGCTCTCTTTTGTATTGTTTTTGCTTTTTCTTGGAAGGAACAGTATCCAGGCCTGTGGCCTTTGGTTCCTTTTTCCTTGCATTAAAAAAAAAAACTTCCTGTTTCGGGTGTCGATATCTCAGTAACTCGAATTTCGAGCTGTTGAATACCATATTATTTATTTCTGCCCAATTATATATTGTCTTAAGGTCATCTTGTATCTTTTTATAATCATCGTCACTTCTCACAATGCCCAGGAGTCGAGTGTCGTCTGCGAATGAGGTTGTTTTACAGTACTGCATACTCTGGTTGATATCGCTGATAGGCCTATATATGAGGAAAAGCTTGGGGCCAACCACCGACCCCTTCGCCACTCCACTTCTTACTTCTGACTTCCTGGATTCACCTCCTTCGACCACTACCGATTGACTTCTATTGATAAAAAAGTTCTCAGTCCACTTGTGCATCTTACCTCCGATCCCAATATGTTCTAGTTTTTTCAGTAAGATCGAGCGGTCAACCTTGTCAAAGGATTTGGAAAAGTCCAGATAGATGACGTCTGCCCCGTTTCACTCTTCCAAACCACTCGAGACATCCACCCTGTGTTGAAAAAGCTGTAACACGCACGATCTTCCGCTTCTAAATCCAAATTGTCCCTTGTTATAGAGCGATTGTTCTTCCAGATATATGGCTAGTTGTCTGACAACACTCCTCTCGAATATTTTAATTACATGTGAAGTAAGAGCCACTGGTCTATAGTTTTTTGGTTCTGTTCTCGGCCCACTTTTACAGATGGGTGAGATTCGGCCGTGTTTTAAAAAGGGATTAAAGAATCCCCGAGCAAGACCTTACAATGAGATCATATAGCCCCGCTAGGTAACAGGAGGGCGCTAC
>JAGKTI010022547.1:0-15207 GCA_018397915.1 Birgus latro
TGCGTGTTTTGATGGGTGTAATCTGCGTGTTTTGATGGGTGTAATCTACGTGTTTTGATGGGTGTAATCTGCGTGTTTTGATGGGTGTAATCTGCGTGTTATTTTTGGAAATGTAACACATCCTCCTGAGTGACTTAATCCACCAATATTGTTATTTTTGAGTGAAGTAAAAGAATTCAGCAACATAACAGTACTCGTGTATTGCTGTCCTGCTTTCATTATGCTTTGCCTGTTCCATCCGCCAGATAGTCATATATTTAAAAAAAAAAAACATGTATATGAGAAAGATCAGTACTTACTCCTACCACCAGAACCTCAGACTATCGGGAACAACCTCTTGTAGTGAAGAGGTTAGTGATCAATATATCTAACCCTTCAGTTCCGAATTTGAGTTTCGGAATGTTGGCAGAAAGGTATACGGCATATGAGAAGGAAAAAACTACAATAATTACAAATAGAACAATAGAATCAACGTAACACTTGTGTGAGTTCTCCCCAGGAAACGACGGTACACCTTTAGTAACGCGTCAGCTTAACAGATGGCGTTAGGCTCGACATCAAGCGTGCATTTCTAGCTTAAATTAAAATAAATTTATCCCTTTCTAAATCACATGTTTTTAAGGCTGATAAAAAGAATAGGTCTTTATATTTTCAGAAGGGGTAATCCTCGCTGGGGCAGGGCACGGTTTAAGGATTTGAATTTCATTAAATCAGGCTTTACTGATCTACCAGAAGACCCGCCGACATGTCGTAAAAACAACCCCGCTAATACCAATACACCAGTCCTGTATGAGACAGCCCTAGCATGTATTCAATATGGACGGTGGGTGTTAAGCGCCGAAGTGGTGACATGTAGAGGTGTATGGTATGTAGGAGGACGGATTGGCCTTGATAGCAGGCTGCAAAGCCTATGCCCAGAGTCGGACACATAAAAAAAAAAAAAAAATGGTGACCTTCACCTGCCATCGCTCTGATGAATTTTTAACACTAAATTTTGGATGCGTCGAGAGAGAGTCCGTGAATGGTGTTTCGGATCTCTATTCAAAGATGGCTGTTCAGAGCCGGACACATTACCATCTGGTTACATCTCCCATCTACAGTATTTTGTTTATTCAGTGTCGTCAGCGTTATCCAACTGGTACAATATAATGGAAAACACAGGGTAATCAGCACTGACTCTAATACAGACCCTTGCCCCATGAACTCGCCAAACTGTTGTTCAAGATAGCTAAAGCTCACTGTTTTGTGATTCAGTAGGCTGGTTTGGGGAGCCTACAAGGCAGGTCCACGTAAGCTAGCCGCCAGAAGAACGCTGTTCGTCGCAGGGAGAGTACTTTCACTTTTTTTTTTTTTTTTATTAAAGTGGTAAGGTTTTATGGTGAGGTATATTTCTTACTAATTTTTTGGTAATTTCTCCCCTTTCTACTTAAGTTAAATTCCGAGCGAGGTTGGAGAAGGACAACCTGTTTAGCTGTGAAACACTGTACTAGTTAGTTCGGTATTTTGGCTTTGGATTTTAAGCACTGAAAGTGAGGAGGGTTTTGATGATGAATTAAGTTGAAGGTGGAGGTGATTGAGTTTATACGGCTGCAGTACTTTAACTATTTTCATTATGCTGGTACTGTACTGAAAAAGAATACAAAGATGGACAGGTGAGCCTGACAGACTCTACTGCCCTAGGTCTAAACTGGGCAGTGGACACATGGAGAAAAGAGCGTTAGTCGTATTAAGAATGTTGCCTTCTACAGTGCACGGGTTAGCTAATTACAAACTACCGAGTGGTAGTTTCTCATTGACTTACTGGGAACACTGGCAAAGGAAAACTTGTATGCAGAAATAATGCAATAACCTTACAACTGCAAGGATACTAGATACAGAGAAGGATAGACTGCACTGCTGTCACAAGATATAGCAGAAGCTACGGATTAATAGATTTAAAATGAAGCAATTATAACCATTAAAGACAAGTGATTTTTTACTTGGTGGAACACAACCACTCCCTCGTACACTAAATCGAGTTTGAAAACGGAAGGGAATTTTCTGAGCTGCTTCAATGCTAGTCAGTCCCTCGATCTAACTTTAACTATGAATGGAGGTCTGTGATTGTGATTTTTGCTTTGTTAGAACAAGCTTTGCTAATTTTATTGACTTCATGCACTTAAACATTACCCATTGGCTTTGAAAAATGAAAGAATCTCTAAGCATGACTGTCTTTGCAGTATTTCATGTTTAAGTACTCTCCTTTTTGTCTAATGCACCACGCGCTTCAGAATAAGTGTTTCTTCCTTGAAGCAGCCCACTTTTTTTTTCTTGGGGGGGGGAGGAGAGGGAGGAAGAAGGATGGGCAGAAATCTAAGATAAACTAGAATCTCAGGTCATGCATCTGTAGTGATGTTAATCTTAAGTTTCTCTTCCCACTGTATGTTTAGCGCTACTTGTCAGTGCCTAGCTTGTATATTTTTTGTTGACAGGAATCTAGAGTAGAGAGGTGCGATTAAATTTTCACTTAACAATTTGTATTTCGCAGGTGAGGCGACGGACACTGCTGTCTACACACTGCTCCCATACCAGCCGATAAGTATACTCCAAATTTCGGTGTCCATTTTCATTTGCACTTTTAATTTTGCTTAACTTTCAGTGCTTAGGCCCCTGTCTGCTTTAAGGGTTTGGTTGGTTGTTTTGCAGTAGTGTTGATCAGGGTGTGGGCGTAGGCTAGTTTTATTAGAGGTTAATTACTAGGAAATAATTCAAGGGCCAGAAGGTATAAGGTACGACAGGGTTAGAAATTAGGGTGTAAGATTGTGATGAGATAGCTACTTAGGCTCTGCCAGGAAATATACTTACTTAGGCTGTAGAAATGTTTGGTGGTAGACACGGTTAGAGCTTGATTTATTTTTCCAAAGTTTCGGGCTACACAAAACACACCTTGAGTGTATGTGATACAGCAGATATCATACCCATGGAAATTCCCTTTCTCGTGGTGCACCGTGATTGGCAAGTGCTATGAAAATTACGTAGTCCTGCCCCACCCCTAATTGCGCCATTAACGTGCTGTATACCTACATAGGCTGGAAAAACCCTCAATGTTTACATTTTTTGCACAAACTTGAGCTGCTTCCAACATGTTTTAGAGTTCTCGATGAGTAGATTCTTCCTGGACAAATGACTGTGCTGATCTCTTGCAACATAGGGAATTCGATACTGTTACGTCCTACATCTGCTCTGTTCTAGCTTTGCATCCATTCCTCGTCGTTTCCCCTGTGTACATTTTCGGGTATCCACTGTACGGTATGCTGTTTTTTACTCATTTTCACTTCCTTTCAATTTTGACAATTTCCTTTACATTCTAAGGATGCTGCGACCCAAAGGCCTGCTTTCATTAAGCAGATAACAGAAGCTTTAAGTAGGGGTCAGACACTTACCTTGTATTGTTGTAGTTTGATTAAACATTGACATTTTTTTTTTATGTACCAACTGCCTTCCGCTTAAGATTTAACATGCTTACCGGATAGCATAGTCTCATAAAGGCTTCTTTTATGTATTTAATCTCTTCCTCTATGAACTCGTTACCGCAGATTCTATACGCCCTTAGAAAAAATTGCGTAGCAACTCTAGACTTGGTCCTTTCTGTGTGCTGAGACAGTGCATTGTAATCTTCAATTGGATTTACAATACACAGTATTTAGCTCCGTCGTCTGTTCGCCATATATTACCTTAATGTTTTTTTTTTCTATATCTCCTATGCAGAAGTCAAAATATTGGTGTCCTAAGGCACTGTTAGTGTCCATATGTGTACAAAGTTACACCCCTGCCTATGTTTCTTCTGCAGCAATCAGCCTCCCATGCATTGGCAAGCCATCACGGGCATAAAAATACAAATCATGGCTAGACAATTGTTGCCTGTATTCCTCTCCACTGAAAGTAAATGTTCCGACTTTGGTAATAGTTCGTTGTAGTCAGATCATCGTATTGGCAGCTTCTCATCTTCAATGACTTCCACTGTTGGTCCTACTGCCGACAAGAAAGAACGTGGACACCAAAGATGAAGAGCTGCCATTACGTAGATCTGACTACATCGACGTAATCACTTTATTTCGGAATATTTACTTTCAGCGGATAGCAACGTAGCAAACACTACTGTCTAGCCATGGGCTCGCCTCATTCTGTTGTCATGGCTTGACTATACATGGAAACATTGCAGGTTGTCTACTGCAGGAGAATCCAAGGCAGGGGTGCAACTTGGTACAGATATGTGGACGATGTGTTAGTGCCCAAGGACACCATTACTCTAAATAACACGGATATTAGCGCGAATGATGACTTCACAATAGAAGTGAAAGATAAAACTCCCATTCTTAGATCCTGTAACCCTGAGAACAGACGAGGGAGCTATACTGCGTAACATACACCATCCAGGATGACTATCCACTATATCCAGCACACAAAAGGTCCAGGTTTGGAGTTAAAGGATTTTTGCGAGGGGCGTATATTATTAGCAGTAATTAGTTCATTAAGGATGAGATTAAATACATAATAGCTATTATAGTATGCCATCCGGTAGTCTTGTTAAAACCTAAAAAAAAAAAATGCCAATGGTCAATCAAACTGTCATTTCTAGGTATATATGACCCAATCTCAAAACTTCGGTTATCAATAAGATCTTAGAGAAAGCAAGCCTTTGGATCGTACCATACTCAGGACGTAAAATAAAAGTAAAAAAAAGTGAAAGGAAGTAAAAAGGTGTAATCTACAGCATATAGTGAGTGGATGGTCTAGAACGTACTCGAGGAAAGTTCCTCCTTATACACATCCCTGCCACTTGGAAACTTTAAGCGTGAGGCGACCACAGTGAAGCAGTAGCCAGACACTCTGAAATGGCTGGTAACACTGTGGGAGGGGAAAGGTTATGGTAGGAGGAAGGGTGGGGGAAGAGGGTGGTTGGAGGAGCTGCGGGTTCCTGCCCCTTCGCCTTCCAGCCCCACTCCTCTCACAGTTACCAGATAAATGCCGTCTACTGCTTCGCTACCGCTTGACTCTCATTTCGAAGTGGTGAGCGAGTGTATAACGCGGAACTTTCCTCGAGTTTACGTAGGGGAAGCAGGACCAGGAATGGATAAAAGGCTAGAACACAAAGTAGGTGTGCGGCATCAAGGGTATCTAATTCCCCTGTGAAACACATAGATCGGCACAATCGTTTGTCCAAGTGAGAAGCTGCAGTCGGTGAGAAAGATCTGAATAAACAAATGAGGTAATGGAAGCAGCTCAGTGTAGATGTAGTTACCCATAGGGAGGGATTTCTCAGACTATGTAGGAGAGCAATAATGGCGCAAATCAAAGGTGGGGTAGGACGACAGAATTTTCGTGGAGGTAACCAACCGGACTGCTGCACAAGGAGGGGTGGGGAGGAGAGAGGTAATTTCTGGAAGTATAAGGGTCTCTGCAGCATCACTTAAGACTCTGAAGATGGATTCTGTGTAGTCTGAAACCTTATAGAAAACAAGGAATTAAATATCTAACCTGTATTTCTCCTCCCACCCAACATGCGGTGGGATGGATACTTAGGCTGTGATAGGGAACAAAGCAGATTATAGAAAATTCAGCTACGGGACTGGATAGGCAAAATAGGGTTTAAACTTTTGATAGGAAGCTAAAGCTAGAAGGCAACTGTAGGTATTAGTAAGGATGGTGTAGGGAGGATGCCATAGGTAGGAAACTATTTAGTTGTAGGGAGGCAACTAGGGAGAGTAGTAGATGGTAGAAAAATGGAGGGTACACTTGGAAGCACTAGATGGTAGTAATGTATACTTGAGTGTACTTTGATACATGGTTCGAAAATTATCATCCCTGACGATATGTGTAAGTATACAGGTAAGATACAGCTGAACTTAATCAGCTCCCAAGCAGTCAGGGTGTTAGAGCTCAGATAAAGTTAAGATTAAATAAGGGAGGCAGCCAATATCGTGAAGGCAGGAAATTCGGTGCTATGTTGTTGATAAGTTAAGGAGAAACTTGAATTCTAAGTTAGGAATGCAAAGGTTTGGGAAATATAGGTGAAGGGAAATGCAGTACATATGGTTAAGTACTGAAATACCAGTTGTGTGCGATAATAGTCAGCAGTGGTTAACAGGTAACTCGTTATTCTTCCGTAGGTAACTAGCAATACTTCGGTGAGCAACTCTAGCAATATTTCTAACATTATCTGGAATGTTCATGGTAAGACTGAATGGAAAATACAAAGACTGGGCGGGTGAATCTGGCCAATTTAACTGCCTTGAAATCTTTGTATAGATTTTAAGTCTTGTCAGTGGACATCTGGAGACAAACAGGTGAAGATTTTTGCCTACTAGCGAGGTATTAATATTTGACTAGGTGTATTAAGTCTGGTGTTGATGTATTAAGATTCTTCCCTTATCAGTGAGGTATGATATTGCCACCTAGAATAAAAGACCTGTTTCCTTATTTTGCCAGTGCTGCCGTTCATGTACACACACTTCCTTAATGATTTTTTCTCAGGTAAGAAAACTCTGAGGTGGAGACAGGATGTGGAGCGGTATATGAACGTGGGTGGTGGGTGTTGGGAGGAGAGCCTATTGCTTCTGGATAGGGTGAATTTTGTTCGTGGCGACTCACGGGATGAAGTCTGGCTACAAGGAAACTCTATGCTGTGACAGGAGTACAAGCAGCTCAATTTACTGCTGCCATAACACTGCTGACCCAGACAAGGTAATCCTTAAGAAATCATTAATCAAACTATATAATTTTAACCATACACTGAATGGTTTAGTCTTTTTAGCCTCGGCAAACCTAAGCTGCTAAATACATACTTCGCATTTCCTTTAGGCTAAGGTTGATATTTGAGATGCAAATCGGGTCTACATCTTGATGACTTATTTACCTCATAACTTCCACTGTCCTTGGCGAGACATGAAAGTCAGCTTGGTTAAGATATATGTATATTTATGGTTATTCTCGCTACATCAAGACTTGTCAGCTTGGAGAGACGTTGAGTGACGAGGTTCATAGATATTTTTTTTAACTTGGTTATTTAATTTTTCTAAGCACTTAAAAATACTCTAGTGGCTGAGAAAATGTAGACTATAATAGAACTGGCGATTAATGGTAGGGTTAGGTAAGTTTAGCCTTAGCCCTTTGTGTCATGATTTAATTTAATTCTCGCTATTTAATAATTACTGAAGCGAGGAAAGATCATTGTAAGATTGCCTAAAATGTTATCTATTACAGAATGACATGCTGGAAGATCGAGAACGGAGGATGGGTTGTTGGCTGACTGAAGATTTGGCTACCTATCTACCTTCTTCCCAACTGTTGGAGAAGTTCCGCATGATTGCCTTCTACTCGGCGGTTTCTGATGCACATCTACCTGTTTGTCTTCTACTCGACTGTTTCCTGTGCACAAGACCCCAGCTGCCCGTATATCTTCTGCTCGACTGTTTTCTTGTGCATCAGGAGCCCCAGCTGCTTGTATTTGCCTTCTACTGGACTGTTCCTTGTGCTCCATAGGGCCCAGGTACCTGTGCTGTGCGTAGAAGCCCCTCCTGTACTGCATGCGAATCTACTGCGACAAATGCTGCATGTAAAGATAGTCTGAAATCTTAAATATTAAATTTCGATTTACTGTGAAAGTAGAAACTCTGAATTCTAATAAGATTCAGTGAGAAAAAAAAAAGTATCTAATGACTAGACAAAATCTCGCCATTTACTTCTACTCGATGTCCCTCTCAAAGAACAGTTTGGTTCGTGGTGACAGTGGTTTGTCTGCCTGTCATTTCATCGAGAGTTTCTCTGCAATACTTCAACTGTCTTGTGCTGTAATTTTAATACCGATAGGTTTTGCATCGGCATAATAGAAAATACATGAAATTTTTCGTGTTAACTGTTAAATCTCAAATCGGCTAAATATCCATCACTTTCAACCCAGAATCTTAAAATTTGTTCTTGTTGCCACCAGGCGAATTTTCAGATCGGATTTCGCTGGAGGAATACTTGGTAAATAGTTGCCCATTGTTAACATCCGATCTAGGTTAATAAATTCAGTTTTATCGGTCAGTAATTACGGCAAGAAAATAATTGCTGTAACATGGCACTGTCTTGCTTGATCTTGATAGCCCGGTAGAATGACAAGAAAATCTACCCTTAAACGAAGAACTAATAAATAACCTGTTTAACTTAACTCCAGCTAACCTAACCTATTTAACCTAACAAACTAACCTATTACTAAGCGTGGAGACACTGGGCTGTCACGTCCCAACTCTAAGTAAGACAGTGCACAGTAACTTTCACTGCTTTCCATCTATTCTGGTTTACCGAAAGTTGATTGGAGAGGTGGATAATACTGCGCAATGCTATGGGCAACTTCTAGAACATCCGGCTTTCATTTACTCTTAACTAATCGTCTGGCAACAGCAAGGATTAAATGTAACTTGTGCTGAAAGGATTCTCTGCTCAACTTGTACTAAAATTGTCATCTCACTCTCGAATGACATCTTCAGCAATAGATCAACATGAATAGGATTATAGTAAGTGTTGTGTGGTTGCAGAGTCGTTGTTAAATTTTACTAGTACTGAGCTACGTGAAATAAGTGAAAAGGATGAAAATCTGTACAAAGCTGAAGAAAATATGTCGGCCCGTCACCCACCCATATAGTCTTTATACATTTTAACCACAAATTGAATATCCTGTGTGAAAAATTAAATTCGTGTTTTATGTTTGATTTAATAAGGAAATATAGATACAACTATGACATGTATTTTTAATAAATACCCGAATTCTTTGCCTATTTATGTACACCCAGCGGCAAAAGTCCTGTCACCTCGCCCGCCTCACCGAGACCCTCGATATCCATAGACTCGAGAATGTTAGCTGTAGACAACGTGCATATTTCGGCCAACAGATGGCACACCGTGAGGTGTGTGGTGGTGAGAGTAGAATGGGCTGGGGGAGAGGAGGGGATAGAGCTGTTGGGGGCGATATAGGGGGAGTGAGGAATGAGTGGAGTTTTGTGAAGTTTGTTTGATCTTTATCATTTTTTATTTTTAATAGTTGCCCATCATTTAACACAGGTGGGAGCAACCCTGGATGTAATGTCTGCATTCACGTAATTAAATGTCTGTGATGCTAATACGATTCTGTTGTCAGCTTCATACTAATGTATGGGTTGGTTGCACATTTTTATCAATGTGTTTTTCTATCTATCTATCTATTGCCAGACACCATAATCCCATAAGGGGTGGCCATTTGACTCTGACTTATTTATTTTACGGGGAGGGGCACTAACCCTCCACCAACCCATTTGCTGACACGTAGGGAGCATATATGGTTTGGTTCTATGGTTACCGCCCAGCGTTGTAAATGGTTTCTTGGCTTACAGGAAACCATTTGGCTTGTCACTCAATGTAAAGCCACCTGTAAAGGAAAGAAAAGCAGTAAGAAGTGACAGGAAAGATGGGAGAAATAGGAAGAGAGGAGGGCAGGCACAGAAAAAGAATGATAAAGGCTAAGGAAGAAGTAGGCAGCACTACATCAGGTGAGTGGATGATGGTCGCCACCACCTACCACTAATGTGTTTTGGTCGCCACCACTTACTACTAATGTGTTTTTAATTATATTAATTTTAATTACCTTAATTAGCATATTCGTTAAAGATGAGTCATTCATACAAGTAGTAATAATGACCTTGATAATAAACATGATTATATCTCTGTAGATTTATTTACATTTATATAAATGTATAGGCAAATCCCAGGACAGGCATAACGTTTGGAGAAGAATACAGTATAACCAATCGCGGCAAATTGTAGTTATATTCCCTACTGAGGAGTCAGTAACCCAGTGAAAAGAGAAATTATTGATTCATTACACCAGTGTATAATGTAAATAAACAGTAATGTATAGGGTGCTACACACTCGTTGGTACGAGAACCAGCCACCACAGATAATATTGATTTATTATACCAGTATGTAATGTAATATGACAGTCATAACACTCCTCAGTAGGATGACCAGCCACCACAGTAAATATTGATGTATTATACCAGCATATGCAAATAAATCGTCATATACAGGGTATTGCATACAACTTAGTAGGATGAGCATCGACCACCTCATGTAGACGTTTGGGCATGCTCTGAACAAGATTGATTCCCACACCTCAAAGGCTTTCGTTTCGATTGCTTGGCTGTTTCGTTGTTCGCCCACATCCCAGGCACGAACCATAATTGACCATTGGTTCTCAGAGGGATTAATGTCGCACCCCTTTGCTGGCCAGTTTATTACTTCTATTTCTGGATGCTGTTCCAACCATTCCCTAACCACACTGCTGGTATGGATGAGGCTCTTATCGTGCTCTAGAACGATAGGGTGTGGGTGGGGAATAGCCATACGTCTCACTGTAGGCACGAGAACATCCTCCAACACTTTTACATAATCATTGCCTGTGAATCTTCCTGACATTTTTATTAACTCCTCTGGACCTCAGCCCACATCCAACCCCAGAAATTAACACCCACTCGTCCACTCTTGGCTCTATCCTTAATATTAACTTGATGATGCCTGGTATTCTCCCTCCTCCAGCAGTGCCGTGTTCATGCTTCCACTGACGAAAAATACTTTTCATCAGTGAAGATGATATTTTTCCAAAAGGAGTGATCCATGCATAGATTCTCAAGCACAAATCCAAGGCGACATCCCTTTTGTTGTTGTATTAATAATTCTTTATTGGCGGGGATACGGCAATGAATATTTGCCTCGTGGATCCGCCGCCTTGCTGTGCTAGGATGGCAAGAAAGCTTAAGGTTACGGGTGTGGTGAACTGCCGATGTTAATGGCTGGTTTTCCACTGCGGTGAGGAGACGGGCATCATCGTCAGGTGTAGAAATCCGTGGCCTTCCGCCCCTTGGTTCAGTTTTCAGTGATCCCTCCTCCCGGAACCGTTTAATCCATCTTTGAACGGTCCTTTGTGATACACCAGTACGGTAGTAGCCGCAATATCTAGCGTGGACATACCACTTTCCCACAGTCCAATGGTTCGCCCCCGTTCAGAGATGACCTCCACAGAGTTCGCTCTAACTGTAGCCATGCCTATGGGCAAGTCATCACAAATAGCATTAATATTTTTATGGGCATGTGCTCTTCACAGAAAGAAAAAAAAATACCCAGCAAATTATTCTACCTCTTAATTACTCCCTAGATACGTATACTTATAAAAAGTGTAAAATAAATATTTCGATATTTTTAGCTGACATGAAAACTAATCCACCGCTGTAGTTTTCAAGAGACCATATAGAACGGCTAGAGTAGGAGAGGATGAGCACCACCCCACCTGCAAGGTAACGTGGTATCAGCGGGACGCGAAGGTGTGACGCCCTGATCACCAGACAAACAACCAAACCACCAGGCCACGCTCGCCTGCAGCTGTTACATGAACAAATATAAACTACATCAATATAACATGTGACAATACAGTTGTACGGAGTTACATAAAGAATGTAAGAAGTATAGTTTGCATCTACAGAAGCATTACAGCGTTTAAATAACATGTCTTACTTGTTAGGGTGCTGGGATATAACTGTCCGTGTGGAAGAAGTTCACCATGACATCACTTCTTTCTGGCCGTTGATTAGGCCTATATCCAAAACTCTCAACAAGCCACTTCACCATGATTGTTTAATCGAACCACTGATTTAATGATTGTTTCTTGCATCTAAGGCGACCATATCAGCATATCACCTGATGATTGATGCATTATCAGAAATTACATGGTAGAGTAAACCCATAGGAGCACTTTATCATCAGTTTATTACGTTAGAGAGAGAGAGAGAGAGAGAGAGAGAGAGAGAGAGAGAGAGAGAGAGAGAGAGAGAGAGATGTTTAATTTACGATATATTGTGGGTTCATTCGAAAATTGCCATTAAATGTTTTCAAATGTCTGGTGGCTTGATCATGCTGTGTTCCACGTGTTACAAACGTAACAGATTACCACGTAGTTATATTTTCGGTTCATTATAAAATTATGAAACTGATGGTAGTATATGGAAATTACATGTAAATAAATTGTCCCCTCATTCCCCCACCTTCAGACCCCCAACAGCTCCAACCCCTCCTCTCCCCCATCCCCCTCCTCCCTCACCACCACACACCTTGCGGTGTCCCATCTGTTGGCAGATAATATATGCACGTTGTCTACAGCTAATATTCTCGAGTCTATGGATATCGCGGGTCTCGGTAAGCCGGGCGAGGCGACAGGACTTTTGCCGCCGGGTGTACGTGTGTGTGCATATGTGTGTGTGTGTGTGTGTGTGTGTGTGTGTGTGTGCGTGCGTGCGTGCGTGATTCGAAGCCAGAGATTCACAGTTCGAAGAGTTAAAAACAAACTGGCCATCGTGAGAGGTCGAGTGCTTCATACTGATGTTCAGGGCTTCGTGTAGTTGTGGTGCTTCATTCCGAGTCAAGGTGGAATAAGCCTGCATGAAGTTAGTCAGTTGGTTGGTAGCAGTCGGCCGTGAATAACCGTGCACGAAGCTGGATCAGAGTCATCCAATATATTACCACTACGCCGGGAATCAAACCCGGGACTCTCGGGTGAGAGCTAGGCAGCATATCATTACACCACTGTGGGCATGACGAGGATGAGATAACCCCCTGGCACTCAGGCAAGTAGATTCTTTTAATGTATCTGAAGCAATTACGGCAACGTGAGGGAGTAAGTTCGAAAGATTAGTGACTGATGAGGACATGGAAAGTGGATGTAGCCGTTGGACGTAAGCTTGTTGTATCTGGTGGGAAGGCGGTAGTCTGAGATTAACCATTTATGGAGGTATGTTTTGAGTGTATTATTGTACAGCTATATTTTGGACTTAAATATGATCGCGGTAGTTTTAAGAATAGGTGATAGGAGTGATTTGAGTGATACTGGCGGCTGAAAATTTGTAAATCAATTTAATTCATGTGTACATTTGAAATGTATG
Organism: Birgus latro; assembly: GCA_018397915.1. Taxonomy (NCBI): domain Eukaryota; kingdom Metazoa; phylum Arthropoda; class Malacostraca; order Decapoda; family Coenobitidae; genus Birgus; species Birgus latro. Next base: position 12,985 of record JAGKTI010022547.1, read on the forward strand.
TGTATATCAATCATTGCTACGACAGCCAGATGTAGAGGGCGGTGGTTTTTAGTCTGGGGGTTGTTCGTAGGAAGGTGCTGGCCTGTAGCAATAACGACGAATGGGGTAGATCATCCAGGGAGTGGGTATGGTTTGGTGGGAATAGGCCAGCAGTGATGAGGCGCGGTGCAGCTTAGCCCCTTTTCTTGTCCCATGTTATTTTCCATATCGTGGAGCAGTGGCTTTAAACTGTGATGTAAGATTACGGACTGACAACGGGGTTGGTTAGATTTAAAATTACGTTTACATTAAGGTACTGAAAAAAATAAGCGAATCGTGAGGGAAACTGGTGTGGTTCTATTGAAAAGTGACCTGTTTCTTTTGCGCTTCACGTGTTGGTTTTATTAGTTAGGCTATGTATTTTCTTTACAGGTATGTTTTTCTTAACTACCATCTGATAGCTTGTTCAGTTTGAGCTGTAATGTTCTTGGTCTGTTTGACAACGAACCTTAGTGTGTGTGGTTTAAATAATGATCGTCGCTTTCTGCTCTCTCAGCATTCACTTTTCCCCCCATATTCTCTTCTACACCCTGACCCTCTGACCCCCACATGACCACTTTTGTCCACCATATTGGGTCGGTGGCTGGCACAATGTTGACTCTTCACTACTTAATTACGACCTCCATTGTTCTGGTCCCTGCAGTATTAGTCTGCATTTTTTCTTATCCGTCAGCTCTGGCTGAATAGGGTTTCTGGTCAATTAAATCGTTGGTGGTTCGTTTCAGTGTTGGTCTGGAAGGGTCACAAAAAACTGTCATTAACTCCTTTTGACGAGGAAAAATCGTGAACATTTATTGGTTTATTAAATACGTTTTGTCTAGCTGAGCAGACCCATCAACTGGAGCGAAGCAACCGCACCTGTAGGGTAGTTTGTCTGGACTAAAGGTGATGATTAGAGTCCTAAATACCTGCGTATAATTTGCGTTGAACTAAGCTCGTCGTGCAACAAGCGGTTCCTACATATAGCATGTTTCGTTCACTTCTTAAAAGATTTAATTACTTGTCACTGCTTCGTCTGCGGTCAAATCGGAATGGTTTTTTTTCACGGAACCATTTCCATTCATACTCGACTCTGATCTTATAATTAAGAGGAATGAGTATGGCTGAGAGGAATGAGTGGCTGAATGTCTGAAACACATTACACATTACATTTTACATTACATTTTACCAAAGTGTATTAATAATGCTTTAAACTCCACATGTGCCTTGGCTGCTCAGTCGAGGTCAGAAGAATGGTGAGTGGACGATGGTGATGTCACTGCAAAACCAACGTGACCTGGATGGGGGAGAGGCCGCGGTAAAAGCAGTAGCCGGCACACGGCACTCACGGACGGACACATCCCCGCCACACCTCACTGTCTCTCGCCCTTCTCGTACCGTCTGCTTCAAGAATTCCAGACTACTGATGTTAAATACCATCTCGGCAATTGGCCTACTGCAGCCGCAGATAACAGCAGTTTGTGGGAGCAGAGAGGGCTGAGCAAGGCGGATATAGTGTAGTGAAATTTTACTAACGTATGACCATAAAAATCCTTGTGAATCCCTTAAGTCTCATTGATATGGAAAAAAAAATGGAGAATATAGAAAGTGTGGAGGGATAGAAAGTGGAAGATCTAAGAAACAGATACGGACATAGGAAATAAAGGAAAAGTGAACAGTTAACGAAAATTTAGTAAACTATGGCCACAATAGTTTGGAAGAAATTGAGAATTACTATGGACTTAGCTAAACATGAAAATGTGGAGTAGACTGCAAGATGCCATACACTGTACACTTTACACTGTCACGCTGAGTTAATGAAGTTTTAAGAGTGTAGTGGGTGTGAATGTAATGTATTATATTTGTAAACCAATACTGTTCTTTCACTTTCTTTAACCTATGGAGACTTACCAATACTTTCATGTCATTAATAAAAGGGGTGCCTGATTTGAGGATATTTGTATGTCTGGCGTGTAGAGTAATTCCTGTGACACCTGACTGCCCCTGGCTGTGATGTTATATTCCCCTGAAGCCGATGACGCCCCTCCATAGCGAGGCGTGGGGAAGAGAATGGGTTTTTCCTGGATAAATGCCATACGAAACTTAACTCGTTTAACAGGGGCACCATAGTATGCTGCATATCGCCCTGATATGTGGGTGTATGGTTACCACCTAGCATTGCAGAAAGGGTTACAGGGAACAATT
>JAGKTI010022549.1:0-15206 GCA_018397915.1 Birgus latro
GATAAATCCCGAGTGAAAGAAACCCCAAGCATGTTCAAGGATGATGAAGGAACGAGCTGGACATTATTAAACAACAGCGGGTACTCCTGTGGAAGGTTTTGTTTGGTTGATAGGTGCAAGAACTGAGTCTTTGATGCATTAAAAACAAGATTATTTTTACCCCAGTCAGAGATACGAGCCAAGTCAGACATTAGGTGTGCCATAGCCTCATCCCTTGTTTGTTGAAGTAACTGCTGAGATGGGCGTTGCGGGAACCGAATGGAAAGGTGAAGGGTGGAATCATCAGCATATGAGTGGATAGGGTTAGAAGTACAGCTTGGAAGGTCATTAATGAATAAAAGAAAGAAAGTTGGTGACAGAACAGATTCCTGAGGAACACCACTGTTGATAGATCTAGAAGAACGGTGGCCGTCTACAACAGCAGCTATAGAGCGACCAGAAAGGAAGCTACAGATGAAGGCACAGATAGAAGGATAGAAACCGTAAGAGAACAGTTTAGAAATTAAAGATTTATGCCAGACTCGATCGAAAGCCTTTGAGATGTCAAGCGCAATGGCAAAGCTTTCGCCAAAGTCCCAAAAGGAGGATGACCAGGAGTCTGAAAGATAGGTGAGAAGATCGCCAGTGGAGCGTCCCTGACGGAACCCATACTGACGATCAGAAAGAAGGTTGTGATAGGAAAGATGCTTTAAAATTTTTCTGTTAAGAATAGACTCAAACACTATCGAGACACAGGATGTTAAAGCAACTGGACGATAGTTAAAGGGTTGGGAATGGTCACCCTTCTTTGGGACTGGCTGAATGAGAGCAAACTTCCAGCAAGAAGGAAAGGTACAAGTTGATAGACAAAGGCAAAAGAGTTTTCCTAAGAAGGGTGTAAGCACAGAAGCACAGTTCTTGAGGACAACAGGAGGGACCCCATCAGGACCATAAGCCTTGTTAGTATTGAGGCCAGTGATGGCTGAAAATACATCAGCTGAAGAAATTTTAATGTCAGCCATGAGGAAGTCAAAGGGGGGAAGTGATGGAAGAACAGCACTGGAATCGTCTAAGGTGGAATTGGAGGAGAAAGTCTGAGCAAAGAGATCGGCTTTATCAGTAGAAGAAATAGCTACAGAGCCGTCAGAGTAGAAAAGAGGAGGGAAGGATGACGAGGTAAAGTTGTTAGAAAGGTTTTTGGCAAGGTGCCAGAAGGAGCGTGAAGAATTTGAGTTGGAGAGTTGGGAACATTTAGTGCGAAAACGAAGAACAGACTTAGCACGATTCCGGGCAGAAACATGAGAAAGATGTGATTCAGGGGTGGGTTGGCTCTGGTACCTTTTGTAGGCCCTCTCCTTGTTGCGGACAGCATTAGAACAAGTGTGATTAAACCAAGGCATTTTTGCATTAGACAAAGGATATGAGAAAGGAATGTATGCTTCCATTAGGTACTTAATGGAAAAGTTTCTAAAGAAGGGAAAGAAGTTGTATGTGGCCTTCATGGAATTGGAGAAAGGATATGACAGAGAGTATATATATACAGTATATACTGTATATATATATATATATATATGAATGAAACAACCCTGTCATGTACTGAACATGGAGAGTGTGTATTAGATCAATGAACGTGTGTTGGGCCCCAAACACACACAAAAATTAATAATAATAAATGAATAAAACAAAAAATACAAAACTAACCTGGAAGCATATGTGTATGATCCAGCAAGGTGACCCACGATGACAACCACTGGCTTCAGTGTAGTCATGTGTTGCCTGCCGCCACCACTTTTTGGCCTCCCTACGGTCAGGCAGCCGCTCGGGGGTTGAAGAGGCCGAGGACATCCCCAGCCGATTTGGCTGAGGCTTAAACACCTCAGCCAGATCATCACTAAGGTCGCAGGGCGCAGTTATGATGTAGTCTTCATCATCTGGTATGGGCAGACCTTGCTCCAGTCTGCTTACCAACAACTTCAGGTACTGCTGCACTCTGTTACATAACTCGGTGCTCTCGGAGTTAGTGCTTGGGTCCCACCTGATGAGTAGGCGACGCAGCAAGTGACGCCTCATCTCATCCTCTTCGACATTCCATATATCACTTACTTGCTGCTTAATCTCCGGCAATACTTCATTGAACGACGCCTCATCACTGGCTTTGGCTGACGACTCATCGCTGGCTTGCGGACTAACCAACCTGTACAACTGATGAGCTCTGACTGTGATCAAAGTTTCCTCCTCACCTCCTGTACAAACTTCATATTCATTCATCATCACAAACGGGTAACTGCATAACAAGCGCATTATTTTGACAATGATAAAGATGTTTGTATCCTCATAGTCCTCGTCACTCTCACAGGATGTATATTTCTTCATGCAAACGATCTCCCCTTTTCTAAACTCACAAAATCTATGCTCCAGATAGGCCTGCAATGTTACATCGAGATACTTGCCCACGTCCTCAGCACTTAATAGTGATTCACTCTGACTGTCGTCTAAATCCTTAATCTTCATAAAGTTTAGATATTTGTGTATCTCTCGTGATCTCTCAAAAGAATTACAAACCATACCAAGGACACGCATCATATCAACACATTCCACTTTAAGAAGTCGACTGTACAGTTCACTTAGTCCAGCTGAGATTAGGTCTTTAGAAATATCCTCAGAGATGTAAAGTGTAAGGCCGGGAATGCCATCCCTACCATCACATACAAAATATGGCATATGTCGATAACCAACCTCCTTGTCATAAAGTTTCATCACAGTTTTCACTTTGTTCAGTCTCAACACGGTCACACTATCCAGTAATGTGTCTAGCTGTTCAGCACTGGAGTAGCTTCCTATCTCACCGAAGTGATTGATTACCCTCTTTATTGCACCTCTGAAAAACGTCGAGGTTATGATGTCCTGTATTTCCTGGTACAGAGAGCTTGATTCTTCTTGTGATTCATCAGACAGAAGCTCTTCATGAACTACTTCAGACAAAAATTTGGGTCTTAGTCTCAGGGGTAAACACTTCACAAAGTCAATGTTATCTCTAAATATCCCCAGATCTTCAAACTTTACCATCACAGTGTCCTCAAGATTTTCTTGGGTTGCTGCAAGAAGTGCTTGACTGTCTGTCACAATCATTTCCGATGAACTCTGTAGCCTTCCGCCTGTAGTAGGAAGATACAGCTTAGGAACTGTCAACTCTCCAAGATGCTCATCATGTTTCAACAGTCCTTGCAAAGCCAACTTGATTTTCTCACGTTGTTCATAGCTGCCATCTTCATACATCTTGCTAAGAATCTCGGCATAGGTGTCACAGCTTCCATCTGTTACTACTCCTAGCTTCCTAAACACATCATAGTATTTTCCATACATCACTGGTGCCCTGTACAAGTATGGCTGGATCTCATCCTCAATATTCATGATCACTGACCCACTAGTGACAAAGACCCCATGGTCAGGAAGATGGATGACCGGGACGTCACTCAGTGCTTGATAAACAGATTGGTCACAGGTGTTAAGATGCTCATAAATGTGTTCCATCACTAAGGCGACATCAGTGCTGGACTGGACTGGTTCATTGTACAATGACCAACAAAGGTCTCTTATGTGCTCCACAATTTCTTCTTGGGGTGGTTGTCGAATCAGATCCAACTGTCTTAAATCAGAAGCCGATACATAATCTGGAAAAATATTTGCTTTTGACCATATGAGTCCAGCAAAATCCTTGTGAAAGCTGTTATTTAAAGAGGCCAAACCAGAAATTGTGGTAAAACAAGGTAGTAGATTTTCCAATGCTTCATATTTCGCTGGAACCATAAACTCGATTTCCTTGATTTCGCTCAGTTTGCTCTTCAGCGTTTCATAATGGTTTAGGAGATACTTATAAAGAGCTTCAGATTTCTCGTCAACCTGCTTATCAGAAATATGCAACCCTCTGGCATACTTCACAAACTGCTCAGACGTCAATTTACAATGTACTCCAGCCAACCTCATAAAATATCTCCACTTTTTCCCTTTCCAGACATCAGGTAAAGCATTCTCAGTCATCAAAGCGAAAACAGGATTTGAGTGGTCATAGAAATTGTCAGCAGTCACCAGTTCTCCATCCTTAACAATAAAAGGAGTTTTCTTAAGTGTTGTTATTACACATTGTTGCTGTGGACTAAATTCCTCTCCCAAATGAGTCACACTCAACTTGACTCTCAGTATACCAAGGTAGAACTTTCTTTGGTCCTCATTTAAGCGACCTAGATTAGGTAATATGAACAGAGCAAAGACATCTAAATCATCTGCCAGGAGGTTAGGATCAATGGACTTGTACAGATTTCCTACATTATCAGTGGCTGACTTACGTAGGATTACGATATAGTTGTCCAGAGCAATCTCACTCATAGCACTCATAGGTAATGAATCTGGGTCAGACAAAATCAGTTTTCGGTGTGTCAGACTGCGAAGTTGTCCCTCCAAGTCTTTAAAGATGCAGAGGGAACAAATTTTAGCAGGATCAAGTGAGGCTTGTTTGAAACCTCTACTCAGGTACTCTATAACTTCACTCATGTCCAAAACCTCACCCATGTAAGTGCTGTTAGTAACAAAATCACTTATCTGTTCTTTCCGTGAGAACAATATTTCTAACACCGCTACTGGGTCTTGCAAAGTGGTTGCTAACTTCAGCTCTGAAGGAATGACTGGCTTGTTTGAGGGCTTTCCAGGAATCTCTTGCAGCTCTGTATATGGCTGAAGAAGTGGCAGCTTGTGAAACACTGAATCTATGCTATGTCCACGGATGTCTAAAGTTTTCTGAGCATCAGCGACTGCGATGAGTGTTACAGTACTTCTGTCCACCGTGGCTGGGTACACGGCCCACTCACCAAGCGTCTCTATTATATACATTCTCCTTTTGCTCCAAGTAATGTCAGTTCGAGTATCTTCCTTGAACTTAAACAGATTCTCTGCACAATGCACCACAAACTTCCACACATTACGCAACCATGTCATTAAGTGTGGCTTTTCCTGTGTATTAATGTGCTGTTTTACACGGTACTCCTCTGAAAGGCGGGCAGTGAAGTCCTCCAAATTAAACTGCTTCACCACTTCCGCCTTTGTTAACACTTTCATCAGCTCCTTTTCATATACAAATTCTTTATGAACAAATTCATTTCCACAGTTGGGTAGTATATACCAGAATGGTGATGTAAATACTGGCTCTTCTGTATCAAAACACTTCAGCACATTATCACTTGTCAGTAAGAGAGGAAGCTGTGTAACGTTGGAAGGGAAATCGTGAACTGTGGAGATAAAGCGTAGTAACTTACGCACATTCCCTGCTTCCAGGAATGGTGTGTTGGTAATTCTGCGACCTACAGCTGGCTCACATCTGTCTGGATAATCATCATTCCAAGAAAGGAGAAATTCTTGAACACTAGCTGGGGTGACTTGAGGATACTTTTGCTCAGAGTCTGCACTGCGTATCTTGTTCCAAAGATCTTGGCTGCTCACCTTCATACCAAGTCTTTTGAGGGTGTTCTGTACATTGCCCTCATGTTGTGCAAGAGAAAATACAGGAAACTTATGGCCGGCTTCAGTAAATGCATACCACTTCAGCACACCTGTCTTTGGCTTTTGAAAGTCTCTAGGATAGTTAGAATATGAAAGTGTGAAAGATGGAGGTGGAGGTTTATCGGTCTCTGGATCAGGAGTAAATACATCAAAGTATCTGAGCTGATTATTAGCCATAACATATTTGTAGAACAATTTAACAAATCTTTTCCACTTGGCAGATCTTACTGCACTTGCATCTGGCAAAAAATTATGGAAATATTTAATACTTGCCTCATAGAATGACTCTGTAACATGAGGCTCAGTTGTGTTCATGGAAGAAAACAGACGAATTCTTAAGAAGTCAAGAGCGTGCGCAGCTGCAGGGACAAGGACCTCCTCCATCAGCCACATGTTCCACATGTCCAGGGTATCTCCTTCGTTTGACCACAGGTCCTGCCGTGACGAGTTCAAAGTAAAGTGCCCATTGACACTAAAGAGCAGACCTGAAACCGCTGGCAATGGCAGGTAGCATGAGGTCGTCTGCAAATTCTGTAGATCATCCACTGACAAAAACTTCTCCCTTGCTGAAGTGGTGATGTTTTTAAGCAGTATAGCTGCTCCAGCATGAGGCAGAAGAGGTACCCTTCTGCAAGCTTCTTTCACTATTTCTGGAACACTGTTGTGTGTGTCCGTGCCGAGCTGCTGCACCACGTACCAGTGGAAGGTTTGGCCATGTGTGTCCATTATTTTCATTTCATAGCAGTCTCTCACCATTTCATACTTGCATGGATCAGTGCGATCCTTTACGCTCTGCTGCCGTAATGAAATTTTCCGCTCAGTTTCAGGGGATATGGAAGACTGTACAGAATATTCCATCTGAAGTTTGCCATCGTGAGTGACCTTCATGATCGAAATTTCACGCACATTCTTCAGAAATATCAAGCACTTTGCCATTTCCCCCTTATAATCATTCAGTATCCTTTCTATATCTTGAGGATGAATGACATCGCCCGAAATCAAGGAATCATCCCTCACACGCAGAGGCAGCCTGAATACGGTTCCTTCTGCCTGTATGAGCTCCTCTAAATATCCTAAGAAGGAGTCCGGATGATCTTCTCTGAGTTTCTTCAAATCTTTCAGTTGCACTCCTGGCTCATCCGGAGAGGCTAAAGGGTCATACCAACAGTGAGGGTCAAACATGCACAGAGTCTCGTGGTATGGAAGAGAAGGGCCACGAGTCAGAAATGAAGGTGCATCAGTCAAGTGATAAACAACGTTAAAACCTATACCATACTGACCAGTGCAGGCTGGGTCACCCCTTTTGAAACTGTCTCCCAAGTCCTGAATGCTGCGGAGGTCATCTTCACTAAAGCCTTTGTTGTTGTAAACAGTAAGTGCAGGACCTTGAAGTGGAGCCCATTGTTTATCGAGGAGTCTTTCTTCTGGCAATTGTCGAAAGTCTTTAATGAAGGCTACTTTACTTGCCCCAGCATCATCAGCGTTTTGAAGTAATTCCTTCATTATGGTTCCATCACAAGGGTACTCATGGAGGATGTTTTTTAACTGAGTTATTAGCTTTACTTTCTGACCAAAACGAAGGCGAGTAGATGACTCCTCCAGTCTCTTCCTGGATTTAGATTTTATTCCCAGCCACTCAAGCATTTCCTGTGACACACTGATGGACTTATGTAGACACTTAAAGTGACCTGAACTCAAATGCTTCCCGTCTTCTGTGCACAATTCACGAGTCGGGTAGAGGCGACCACTGGTATCTGGCAAGTAAATGTCGGGATCTGCCCCACCATATTCACTGCAATCAGCTTTTCTCACTCGGAAAAGTTCACCAAGAAGCTTTGACATCTGGATAATTTCTTGACTGTTGAGTTGCTCTTCCCCATACTTTTCTTTCTTTTTCAGAAGCACTTCCATCACGACATCATAGGCAAAGTTCTGTTCGACTTCTAAGGCTTTTATCAGTCTTCTGTAGCGGTTCAAGTTCTCATTTTGTGCCGAGAATAGATCAGGACTGCAATCCACGTCACTTGACAGTGCAAACAACTTGGGTTTCTTAAAACCATGTGTTGTAGTAACAAGAATGTCTTCATTTATCAATTCCTGGATGATTGCATCTGTGGCAGAGTTACTGTCCTTTAGAAAACCCTCTAAGTGTTCATATATGGCATAGCATCCATTTTTTGTGCTCTCATCAATCACTGATCTGAGACTATATTCTCGGAGCTGAAAAATAACTGAGGAAAGAGGAAGGTCAATCAAATCCATCACAACACCAAGATGTCTCAGCGCTGTTATGTAAGGACCTATCGGAATGTAGTCAAGCAGTGGATGGCAGCTGCCAACTAGCATCTTGAATTTTGCCAAGTACATGCCTGAGGAGGCTGCGAATGCAACGGCTGTAATTTTACTCTCCGCATGATCTTTGCAAAAGTTGGTTTGATGGAGTGGATAACTTTCACCATGCCAAGCGAAAGGCCAGTCACTGGGTTTCTGCATTACTGGCAAAAACGGGATGGTTTTTATCCTTCTGGCTATTTCTGCTTGTTCCTTATGACTCTTTGAATTGATATACTTCAAGATATTTTCAGCTCTATGGACAGCACATTGTGAACAAGGCAGTTTGGATACACTTGCCACCCGCTCAAACACCCACTCTACTGGGACGTCATCGCTCTTCATACCTAACTTCAGTAGCTTCATACGTCTTTCGTAGTTGTTCACAAACGCGGGAAATGGGAAGCGTTGATCGTTTTCGCTGAACATGTGAGCAGCAGCACTCCCGGGGTCAATGAGCTGTTGTGGAGGTGTGAGTGTGCCGTGTGGATGAGTTGGTATACACGAAACATCTTCCAGGCTTTCCACAAGGCATTTATCTATCATGTGCAGAGTCAGCTTATCTCTCTTTTCTGAATATATAATCCGCTTGTTGAGGTTAGGCAGGAAATACTTTTGGTAAAATTCTTCACTAGTAATGCAATGCTTGGATACAGTTTCAGGCTTGAATCCCAAGCTAATGTTTTCTGGCATTTCTATGATGTTCACATTAACTAATGTTTTGAAGAGGGTTTCCACATACTCATAGGCAATTTCTCCAATTTCTCTGCATGACTGTAGGTTTCCATGAAGAAATCTGCAGGTGGACAGCCCATGCCACTCATCTCTGCTCCGAAAAACCTTCAGATCGTTGTCCACGATGCCCTCATAGAAACCCATGACGAGACGCTTCATAAACTCGTCCATCCCATTATTATTGACTGGCCAAAGTCCGTAGTAGGGACACTTCTGGCATAAACCGTATTCTGCCAGAGAGACTAAGAGTGTGTGGAAGGCAGAGGACACAGCATCATCAAAGAGTACTTTGTTCCAGCTCAGCTCATGCCTATCATCTTCACTCTGGCGCTGAAGGCTGGTACGACTTGACTCCACCTCAAAGAAGCCATTTACTTGGACTGCCAGATCCGTTGTGACAGGCAGTGGTAAAAAGCAATGGAGATGACCTTTACGATAAAAGCCCTGGGGAAGGTCACTAAGAGGTATGGGTTGCCAGCCATCACTCTGTCTACGCAAAGGAACAGCAACAGCACTGAGGGGAAGAGCTTTTCCTGAAAGCTTTTCTGCAATTTTACACAGGGTCCCATGACCGGAGTGCCATGAAATCATCCATTTGACAGACTTATGTTCCTTCACTCCCCCACACATTTTCTTACCATGTTTGGTGCAATGAACTTCAATGTCAGGCATAGTTGTGTACTCGAATATTTCTCCTTTCCACTTCAATTCATAATTTTTATTTCTGTCAAATAATGCAGCTGCTCTTTTCATAGGTGTTAATGTATCATTCAAGTCAGAACTCTGGCAAGCCTTGGTGTTTCCATCAGAACGAACACTCTGGAACAGAAGCTGTTGCTCAGCAGGTGACGATGCACCATCTGGCAAATGGAATACTCTGATTTCAGTGACATTTTGTGTAAACAAGAGGAGTTCACCCACAACATTTCTAAACATCTGCAACAGCTTCATCATTTCCTTCTCAGTGTAGTGTATATTGCTGAGCTTGCTGACTGCTGCCTGACTTGGCGTCCTCAGTGGAAAGCGGAACAGCGTACCATCGAAATTCTTGTCTTCCTGAACTGAGCAGCCAAATACCTGATGAAAAGGCTGAAACTGTCCCTTCAGCTTCTTCAGCATATACAAGTTCTTCTCGTGTTTGAAATTAAACCTAACACCAGGGGAGTCAAGGTATGACACTTGAGGGTCAAATATAACGTAGCTGGTTCCACTCACAAAACTTGGCACATCGGTCAGGTTGTAAACAGAATTAAAACCCAATCCGAACTTTCCAATTTTAGTGGACTGATATTCCTTTGTTCCACCTCCCAAATCCCTTAGGTGTGAGATGTCGTCCTCTGTGAAGTGTGCGTCGTTGTAAGCCCACAGAGCTGGTCCCTGACACTCTTTTAGCTTTATGTTAAGTAGCATCGAATGAGCGTCTTCATTTTGACGCTGATCATAGAGAAAGGACACACAGGTAGCGCCTGCATCATCAGCATTTTGTACTAATTCCTTTAAGATGGCAACCCCATCCCGGTACTGATGGATGAGTAGGTTGTGGAGGCGTTTGACAAGGTTCTCCTGCTGCCCCCACTCCAGTAGCGCTTCACCCCCCGCCGCCAAGTGTCGCCGCAGGGGCGCCACACCCAGCTTTGCCGCCAGTTTGGTACTCACAAAGTCTGCTACTAGTTTGACTCCAAGTTCCTCACTATCTAGCCATTCATTTTGTTCTGAATAGTAACAGAGGTCTCGCTCCACTAGTTCCAGCCCACCATCCTCAGTTTTTACAGGCAACAAGAGTTGAGAGGAAGGAATATGTTCAACAGAGTCTTTTACTTTCTCAAGGATGGAAAGAATCAACTTTTCAGCTCTATGAGTAGGTATAATTCTCGAGCTGCTCCACTGCTTAAGGATTTGCAAACAACTCAGCAACATTTTTACCGACTGCTTCTCAAAACATCCCAGGAACTTGAATAAATCTGCACATCCGTGTAGGTAACTAGGCAGAGGATGCATTAAGGGTAACAGTGACATATCATCATCTGTTGTTGATATGTACACTTGAATTGGGTGTTTAAAGCCACAGTCAGTATAAACTGAAGCTAGTGATGCAAGTGATTTCACTCTACGTGCCTCTTCTGTGCCCAGTTGAGATGACAGATGTATGTAGATACTTCGGATCGCCTGAATATTGCCAACTTCCAATGGCTCACAGCCATTCATTATTTGCTTTAGTTGGCTGATTGAATGCTCAACACTAGGGTCTTGATTCCAGCCGAAACACTGAGCAACCCGCTCTATCTGAGCACAGCTGACCAGGGCAACTACTGAACCGACAATATCTTGGTATTTCTCATAGCTTTTGAGATCGCTAGGAGCATAAAGTTCCGGCTTTGTGGCCCAGGAGAGGTTGTCAGGGTAGTGGCTGGGTGGGTTTATCTCACCGCAGACAAACAGAACACTTGCTACAGCTTCACACACTTGACGGCAGTCTGACCGATGGTTAAGAACCCTCAAAACAGCTGCAGATTTTTTTCTCTTTTCTTCTAATGTCAGTCGTTTTGCCTGCATTTCACGTATAATCTGAATCAGCTGCTGCTGAGGCATATTTTCCAATGTCCTCATTCCCAACATACGCAGCAAAGGGTAATACTTCCTCAAAGACTTTGCAGGGATGAATTTCTCACCAATTAGGACATCATTATCACCATGCTCAGGATCATAAAGCTGGCATGGTTGGTATAGTTCACCCTGTGCCCCAACTACAAACTTCTTCTGCCTCAACTTTTGGCGTATGCTATCATTCTGAAGCATTTTATAGTCTTTCAAGATGTACTCAGCTAATTTTATCATTTCAGTGTCTGCAAAGGTGCTTTCAAGAGCTTCCAGACACAAATCCTCCTTTGAAAAAACATGAGCCCCAAGTCTTTTAGCCAAGTCTTTGCTGTGATGGGTTAAAGGTGTTATGAGGGTTTTAGGTAACCTAACTGGGAAGTCATCAAGCGGAGGTGCTACAGTGTTGACATTCTCAACACACACATAATGCTCTGTATTATACTTGTCTGCAGCTTTGAAAATGTTTAGTTTCCGTAACAAAGTTTTTAATTTATCCTGAAGTGAATTAAGATCAATCAAGCTGCAGAACTCTTGGCTGTGGGCATTGGTACAATGTTTGTTGAAGGCAGCAGCAAGGTGGCTGTGTGAATAATTCTCTGCCACTTTGAGGAGAGCCAAGGTCACTCCACTAAGATGTGATTCAAATACATAGTGGCGGAGCTGCCGGTGTGTGACGTAGTCAGGCAGTGACGGCACCACTAGTACATGCAGGTGGGAGAGCGCTTCCACCTGTACTGAGGAGAGGGGGTGGCTGGGGATCTGTTTAACAATGACCGAGTCGAGGCAATGCAATTCCTTGTGTGTAGATCCAGATGGCACGAGGGGTAATGATGAAACAGTAGACAGATCAACACCCTGCAGGAGAGACCACACCCTTCGCAGCCACGTTCCTACCTTCGCGTCTGATACATGGCCCTGCCGGATATACTCCACACTGGAACTTAGCACCTCAACACAGTCTTCCTCCCACTCAAACTGCTTCAACTGGGTCACCCCTGAAAATTGCAAATTGCAAATTTAAATTATTAATGTAAACTGAATATTAAACAACAGTATAATTCTTGTAACTGGAAACATCTATCAACCCGACAAAATCTTCCACAGGAGTGCCCTCTTATGCTTAACGTTTTTCAGCTCAGTCCTGCATCGTAAACACACTTTGGGTTTCATTCTCTCAGGATTTATCTTGGAAAGGACATCTCTTGTAAAATCTGATTCCAAGAGATTAGGTGTGCTATGCCGACTCCGTGCTTTCTTTGCCCCTGCACTGTTGTTGACTTTACACACGGCCTTTATCTCCCCCCCCCCATGTGGAGTACAACTGTATGGAGAGACTCCACACATACAGCTCTTCTCAACAAGGTGGAGTCAAAGGCTTTCAGCTCAGTAACTCTCCTACTCTTGCTGATTCCCTTCAACCTCTGTCTTTTCGCCGCAGTGTTATATCTTTATATCTTTTCTATCGCTACTTCAATGGTCACTGCTCCTTTGAACTATGTTTGCATCCCTCAACCACTACGGCGGGCGCACAGCACCCATTTTTTTTTAATGACCCTCACCCTGAAGGGGCATTAGGCCAGCAAGAATCAGATAATCATGAAAGCCAAAATAATGATACGATATATTTGCATCGACTTCATACAAATGTCATTGTTCATAACATGAAACACAATAAGTAATAATGTATACATCAGCTTACGTGGAGAGTACCAGGACAAATACTTCCATCTTCAGTATACAGCGCATGTAAACTCATTACTATACTACTACAATATAATCAAACACATATCAAATTTATGCAAAAAATACATTAAAAGGAACAATTACGAATTTATTGGTCCTGAACAAAAGAAGGAAAAAAAATACACATTTATATAAATGTAACCTCCTCCTGCTAGCAACAAACTCTCGTCCCTTTTCTGTCCAGCTCTCTAATGCAAGAGTTAACCGTTACTCTAAGTCCTTCATGTATGTAACAGTTCAACTCTGTAACTCTCTCCCTCTCTTTGTATTTCCTACTGCCTATGATCTCCAGTCTTTCAGACGCAGTTTGTCCAGGCATCTCGAAATTAACTGATCTTGAATTAGGCTCTGTTATCTTGTTTATGTTTTTTTTTTCTTGCAGAGAACAATTTGCGGGCTCCTGGCATTTGGTTCCTTCTTTTTTGTAAAGAGAGACAGAGAAAGAGAGTACTACAGGTGCATGAGAGGGCGACCTTCCTGTATGAAGGACCTAGCCGAAAGAGGAGTCGTCACAATCCCTAGTGAAGAATCCAGCTGCTCCCGCAAACAGCTCTCAACATTCCCTATCCCCTCCAAAAACACAATGAATAAATAAATAATCAAATAAACAAATAAATTAAAATTTAAGGGTGGTGTGCTGTAGTGTCCGCACAAAGCCGCACACTCGAATATATATATAATCATCAGCAGCAGCCATCAGAAGTCCACTGCTGAACAAAGGCCTCCTCCAACCTTCTCCACGAATTCCTTGACTGAGCCAATCTTTGCCACGTTTTCCCTGCAAATTTCTCTATCTCATCTCTCCACCTCCTGTCTGGCCTTTTTCTGCTACGTTTACAATCTCTTGGTGTCGAGTCAGTCAGCCTCTTGCTCCATCGGTTATCCTTTATTCTTGCTACAAGGCCTGCCCACCTCCATTTCTGTTCTTTTATAACTACTATAACATCTTTGCTTTGACTTTAGTCTGCTCTCTCACCCAAGTTGATCTTTTCCTGTCGCTTAAAAATATTCCCAACAATGACCTCTCCATTGCTCTATGAGATTGGATTAATTTATTTTCCATCGATTTTGTCAGTTTCCAGGTCTCACAACCATACATCATGGCTGGAATTATACATTCGTTATATACATTTCGTTTCATACAAACTGGCAAGCTACTTTTCATAATGTCTCTGTGTTTACCGAAAGCTGTCCATCCAATTGTAATGCGTCTTTTTTATTTCGCTATCATTATCTTCCGTTAATTTTAGTATTTGTCCCAAGTAATTGTACTCCTCGACTTCTTCAAGAATTTCTCCGCTTATTCTGATGACGTTCTCTGGTGTTTGTGGATTAAACATTACTTTAGTTTTACTCCGGTTCATCTTTAGTCCTACTCTGAGACTTTCTCTGTTCAGGTCATTTGACATTTCTTGCAGTGTCTCTGCTGTTTCTGAGATTAGGACAATGTCATCTGCAAATCTTAAATGGTTTAACTTTTCTCCATCTATGTTCACTCCTTTCTCTAGACATGCTGTAAATAATTTTAGTGAAATTGTATCTCCCTGAAGCATGCCCTTTTCAATCTTAATTTTCTCTGAGTCCTTATGTAATTTAACTGTAGCAGGTCCCTAATATAAATATGTTTTCGAGCAGTTTTACAATGCTCTCCTTCGCCCCTTGCTCTCGTAACGAATTTATAATTGCTATGTGTTCCACTGAGTCAAAAGCCTTTTCGTAATCAACAAAACCTAAGCACAGTGGTTTATTATATTGTGCAGTTTTCTCAATTAGCTGATTCACTGTGTGTACATGGTCAGTAGTCGAATACCCGCTTCAGAATCCCGCCTGTTCACGAGGCAGGTTTTCCTCCAAATTTGTTGTTATTCTGTTCGTAAGGACTTTAGTGAAGACACTGTAAATGACTGATAATAAGCTAATGGGTCGATAGTTATTAAGATCTTTTGAGTCACCTTTGCTGTAAAGTGAAATAACTATTGCACTGCACCATGTTTTGAGAATTTTCTTTTTTATTCACTGAGTAAACAACTGAGTAACCCTGTTTTGTACTTCCTGCATCCTCCATCTTCTCCCGGAGCTTTCCCTCTTTTCATATTTTAAGAGAAATATTTACTTCATCTGGTGTTACCTCAGGTATTTCACTTGTGTCAACTGAAAAGTTAACAATTGGTACTACGGTCTTTGATGCATACAGTTCTTTGTAGAATTCTTCAACATCTTATCTCTGCATTTAACGACTTCACCGTTTTTGTCTTTCAGTGATGTAATTT
>JAGKTI010022550.1:0-10509 GCA_018397915.1 Birgus latro
GCAATGTGAGAGGTTGAAAACAAAACGAATAACAAGGGCTGTGTGTGTGTGTGTGTGTGTGTGTGTGTAAGAAAGAGAGAGAGAGAGAGAGAGAGAGAGAGAGAGAGAGAGAGAGAGAGAGAGAGAGAGAGAGAGAGAGAGAGAGAGAGAGGGAGAGAGAGAGAGAGAGAGAGAGAGAGAGAGAGAGAGAGAGGAAAGCAGTAAGAAGGTTTTGGGGGGGAGTGAGTGAGGGGAGAAAATGAGGTAGGCTTCACAGACGTCTGAGTCCCACCGGGCGAGGGGAAGAGAGGGGAAAATAGGGTGAGGGAGATGAGGGTAGGGAGAGTGAGAGGAAAGAGGGAGGAAGGAAAGGAGGGTTAGGGGTGAGGATAAAGACGGGGAGGGAGGAAAAGGAAGAACAGTAGAGAAGAGGGTGAGAGGAAAGGAGGAAAAGGAGGAGAGAGAGGAGGGGAGGAAGGGAGGAAAAGGAGGAGAGAGAGGAGGGGAGGAAGGGAGGAAAAGGAAGGTTGGTGAAGAGGGAGAGAGGAAAAGGATTTGTAGAAAGGAGGGAGAGAGAGAGGAGAGAGGAAAAGGAAATTGATAAAGAGAAGGAAAAGAGGGAAGGCGAAGGGACGAAAGAGGGTAACAATGTGAGGGAGAAGGGGTACCGGATGAAGGGAGAAAAATCAGGGACTGGAGAGAAGGGCGAGGAAAGGAAGGGAGATGGTGACTCAGGTGGAGGGAGGAAAGGAAGTCTGCGTGGGTCGGATGAAAGGGTGAAAGGAAGGGAGAAGGGAGTCTGAAAGGGGGAGAATGTGTAGCGAGTAAGGAGTCACGTAGAATTAGGAATGGGAGGGACAGGGAGTGCACGAAATGAAGGAGAAATGAAGGAAGGAAAGCGAGGGAGGAAGGGGTCACATGAAAGGAGGAAAGTGAGGGGAAAAGAAATGTCAGTTGGAGAAAGATGTGGAGGAAGGATGGAGGGGGTAAAAGGAGGGAGAAGAGGGTGTGAGGGAGGAAGAAAATGGAAGGCTGAAAAAGAGGAGGAAAAATGGCAGAAGACAGAAGGGAGAGAGACGGGAGAGGAGGGTTAAGAAAGCGGAAAGAGAGAGTGGAGAGAAGAGGGAAGGTAGGAGGGAGAGAGAAAGAAAGGAAGAAAGAAAGGGAGGGTTAGAAGAAAAGAGGGAGGAAAAGGGAAGCAAGTGAGAGAGAGAAGGCGAAATTACAGGAGGAAAAGTTTGATAATTGGAGGGAAGGAGGAAGGAGGAAAAGGGAAGGAAGAGGTCGAGTCAGGAACAGAGAGGAAACGGAAGTATGAAGAGGGGGAGAAGTTAAGGAAAGGGAGTTAAAGAAGTGGATAAGAAATGGAAAAAAAAGGAGAGGAGGAAGAAAGAAGAGGCGGGTGGGAAAGTGGAAAAGATATATGCGAGAGGGTATGGAGAGGAGGGAAGAAGTAGGGGGAAAGAAGGGTGTAGAGGGAAAAGAGAGAGGAAGAGACAGGAAAAGCAGAGGATGAAAAGAGGATAAAGCTCGAAAGGAAACAAATAAAGGAGAGGAAAACGCGAAGGAAGAAGTAAAGAATTCGAGTGAAGAGACAGGAATGGATGAGGATGAAAAGACAGGAGAAAATATGTAAACAAAGATAGCAGGGAAGGAAATGAAAGGTGAATGAAGAATTGGAGAGTGAATCTAGAGACAAAGGGAGGGAGAAAGAGGGGATGAGGGAAGAAAGAGAGAGAGGGGGGGACTCGATATAGGTTGGGAAGCCAGAAGGAAGGAGGAAGGAAGGGAGGACGGGGGAAGAGAAGCTGGGAAGGGAGAAAGGGAAAGAAGAAAGGAAAAGGGGATAGGGAAGGGACAGAAAAATAATGAGAAAGAACAAAAAGGGAGAACCAGAGGAAGAAATAAGAATTGGAGAGGGTCTGGAGGGAGAGAGGAAGAGGGGAAGAGAGGGCAGATGGAGGGGAAGGCGAGGGGAAACGAGAGATTACCGCCGCTGCTCTTCAGTTAGGAGTCCATTTTTATTTGGATTGTGAGGGGAAAAATGTGATTTGCCGGGAGAGCGAATGTTGCCCCCCTCGCTCGCTCTCTCCCCTCGGATGCTCTGTAGCCCTTCCTTGCCCTCCCCTCAGTCTGTTTGCTCTCTCTCTCTCTCTCTCTCTGTGTCCTTCCGCCTGTAACATGTTCCTTATTTACACGTCCTTCCTGTCTCTTTCCTCTTTCCCATTGTCCACAAACATTTTTCTCCCTTGTATTGGCTCTCGTCTTTTCTTTCCCCTGTTCTTTGTTTTCCTAATTCTCTTCTTGCATGTATTTCGTTTAATCTTTCCGTTTTCCTCTGCTTCCCTTCCCCATTTTCCTGCAGCGTAAAATTTCTCTACATCCATTTTCCTTCTTTCCATGTCCTTTGCCTTTGTCCTTCTCTTCTTCCATCGTCTCATTTCTTCCCATTTTCCCATGTTTCTTTCACAAACTCTTTCTTTCAGTTTCATTCTCCCTCACCCTTTCCCTCCCTTTATCATTCTTTTTCTCATCTCTTTCTTCCTTTCAGTCTCATTCTATCTCCCTTCACCATCCTGTTTTTAATTATTTTTTTACTCATCTATCCCTTCTCTTCTTCTTCCATAACTTCTTTTGTTTCGTCACTTGTTTATTTTCCAACTGAAGTGTCCTTTTTAACTTTATACTTCATCCGGATAATTTTCCTCCTTGGTTCTTTACCTTTTTCTTTCTTTCTATTTTTCTTTTTTTCAGTGATTCTATATTCCTTTCTATCTGTTTCTTTCCTTTTTTTTTCATTTATCAATCTTTCTTGCCCTAGTCAACCAATGGGCAACACAAAAAAATATCAGTAGCTAAGTGTGTCGTGCATTTTGTACCGCATCACGAAAACGTATAAAAATCTGTACTTTATGCCCCAGTTCAGTACAAGTACATTGTGTTCCATCAAGCCATTCATTAAGCCCTTCAGTCCGATTACACAAGTTCTCCTTTATTCCTGCTGCCTCTAGACGGTTTTATTCGGTTCAGGTAAGACTTGTTGAACCCCTAAGTTACCTGGGAACTCTTTCTAAGCCACGCATAATCGCCTAGTAGTGGCAGGAAGACAAGTATACGCCACCGAATACAAAGAGAACAAGTACAAATATTTGGCGGTAACCTCAAATTCCTAGTTTACAAAATTACATGGCATGGTGAAACTTAACTCCTTTAATCGATGGCTTATACGTTCCTCTTAATCATACCAATTCAGCTGAAGAACAACCACTACGAAGTCAAGCGGCTAATGAAGGCGTTCTTTTGATCCTCCTCTGGTTCGAAACGCCTCGCATCTAGCTGAATCTGTTAATTTATATGTAGCAATAAATCAATAAAAAAAAACACACACACACACACACCACTGGACCAAAGCTCTTACGAGGATATACCTTGCTCTGGTATAATTTTAGGGAACGCATGAATCTTGTGGCTTTTTATTTTTTAACTCCAGTTTCGACGCCAAATCAGACAATGCTGCCCTTTCAAGCAGGCGTCAGTTCAGCTTAGGGCCAAGTTTATTATGATTCAGAAGAGGGACGTGAACGTAATCTTGACACATGACACGGGGGACTCTTGTGTTTGGAAATTCAGTGCTCATGTGGGCCTAAAATTGCACATGTAGTTGAAATTTATGACAAGACAATTCATATTTGGCTTCATTGCCCTGTTTTCTTCTCTCTCCCCTCTCTTACCCTCACCCTCCCTTCTGCTACCCTCACTCTTCCTCTTACCCCTCTTTCTCCATCGTCTCCCCCCTCCTCCCTTCTGCTCCTCTCACACTCCCTTTGTTACCCTTGTTTCCCTCCCTTTCCCTTGTTACCTTCATTCTTACCCTTTCTCTGTTGTTTCCCTACCCTAACTTTTCCTTCCCCCCTCGTGTGTGTGTGTGTGTGTGTGTGTGTGTGTGTGTGTGTGTGTACACGCGCGCGCGCGCTTATCCCTTGCTTCCCTCCCTTTTTCTTTTGTTACCCTGACTTTGTACTTTCACTTTCCTTTTTCGCCCCCTTCACCATTCATCGTTCCTCTCTCTCTCTCTCCCTCGTTTTCTTCCACTTCCCCTATGTCACCCTCATTCTCCTTCGTCCTCCCTCACGCTCTTCCCCCCTTCACTCTCCCTTGTTCCCTTCTCCCTCTCCTCCAATCTCCCTTTTTCCCACTCACTCTCCCTCCCCTCCTCACGCATTGCCACCCCCACACTGTCCCTTGCCTCTCTCCACCTATGCTACCCATGGTCTGCCTGGTAACCTCCCCACCCTCCCTGGTTCCCCTCACTCTCCATTCGCCCTCTGCCCCTCCCCTCTCTTCGGCCTATTGTCCCCTCTCTCAAACCTTGTCCCTCACTCCAATTGCCCAATGTATACCCACATCCCCTCATTCTTCCCCTCGGCTCCTCTGCCTCTCTCACCCTTAATATTCTTGCCCCCCCTCTCTAACTCTCATCTCTTTTGCCTCTCGCTTCTGCCCGTTATTCCCTGGTTATTGTCTTTATCTTATTTCCTCTTTCTGTCTTGTCTTCTCTCGACACAATTCATCTTTACCCCATTTGTTTTGGCTATCTTCACATCTCCCCTTCCATCCTCTGTATTTCTCCTACCTCCTCCTCTATCTCATCCTTTCACCCCTCACATCACTTCTTACTCCCATCACGTACCTACTCACACCTCTTTGTTCATCTCTGTCTTTGTTCTTTCTGTTGATGTGAACCACTCCCTGTCGCTTGTTTTTCCCCTCATCTTTTCTCCCTCGCCGTGTGTCCCCCTACTCCCCTCATTTGGTGTGTACCCTCTCCCCTTACCCGTCCCTCTCTGTCAACCCTCACCATCACTCTTATTCCCCTCAGTCTCTCTCCCCTTTGCTGCCTCTCTGTTAGCCTCTCCTTCATTCCATCTTCCTCAGGTCTTGACTTCCCTTACACCTTCTCCTATGCTTCCCTTTCTGATCTTATTCCGACTTTCGTGGCAATTTTAGAGTCTGTTCTCTTTTCCTTCTGTTTTATTCAGTGATTACAGCAGCCTAACCTCGGGTCCCTATAGCTCGAAGGTAGTAAAATAGGACTGGCTGATACCATTTACTCTTTTCTCTCCAAATTTCTCATTTTCTACTTCACGTCACTCGTCTGTCTCTTCTGTTTCTCCAACCTTTCTATTCAACTCAAACTCCCCTCTGTACCTTTACTGAATTAACTCCTAAACAAAGGATCTTTCTGTCTTTCTTTACTACTTTTCTCCCTTTCTTCTGTATTCCCATTTTTCACTGTTCTTTCCCTTTCCAGTCATCCTTCCAATTCTTTTATTTATGATCATTTACATTATCTCTTTATACTTGCTTCCCTTTATCCTTTCTACCTTTCTTAGTCTCCCCTCAGATAATCTTTCACTTCTCCCTCCTTTTCCCTTCCCCTCAGTCCTCCTTCCCTCTGTGTCTTCCCTCAGTTAATATCTCTCAAACTTTTCTTTCCATTCTCTTTATCATTATCGATATTTCATACAACTTTCCTATCTTCTTTGTCCTTCTCTTAACTGATTTCTCCCTTTCTTCCTTTATCTTCCTTTCTCCTTCGAACTCCTTGCTTTCCCCTCTCCCTCTCTGTGTCTCAATCAGTCTCTCTTTCCCCCTCTACCCATTCCTCATCAATCTCTCTCTCTTCACTAGTTTTTCTCTATCCATCCTGTCTTTCATTCTCTCTCAAGTGCTCTCTTTCTTTCCCCTCCCTCTCTTCTCCATCATCCTCGCGTCTCGAATTGGTTTACCTCTTATTTCCCTTTCCCTCCACTTTCAATCATCTCTTGCTTTTCGCCAAGTTGTTCATCTTCTTTGCTCTTCCCTAAACTGATCTTTTACTCCTCGCCCTTTTCCTTCTCCCCTCTGTTATCCCCACTGCCTTCTCTCAATTAATATCTGACTCCCCTTTCACTCCACTCGCAACTTCACCTCTCATATTTCTTTAAGTTTCCGTCATTTTTGCCCGTAGGCTGATCTCTCTTTCTCTCTCCTTTTTGCTCTCCCGTTCCCCTCATCCTCCTCGTTCTCCCCTCTGTTTCCCCTCAGTCAATCTCTCACTCCCCCTCTCTCCCCTCGTCCCCTTATTATACCTCTAGTTGATGGTGCATATAATTTCACCCCATCGATCTTTTGTGCGGCCATTGTGTTCTCGGGAGCTAGAGTCGACGGCGGCGTATCGATCCCAGACCGCGGGCCAAATGTGTGCCCCTAATTGCATCGCTATTGGATTCTATTAGTGCCTGAGTGTCGTTGTTTCCCCCATGCTAATTGACGGAGATGTGGAAAAGGGTTCGGTGAGTGTGAGAGGTGTGTGGAGGAGATGCGTGGGAGATCTGGTAGTATTTACCCTTTGGTGATCCAGGCGTGTTGCGTTGTAGGATTATATTGGTGTATTTTGAAGCTGGTGGATGTACTGTGTGTGTGCTCTGTAGACGGATGATACATGTGGATTTTAATGTAGAATGCTGCAGGTGTGTTTATTGCTGGATGGTGCAGGTATGTTTGGTTGTTAAAGTGATGCAGGTGTGTTTTGTAGTTGGATGATGCAGGTGTATTTTGTAGTTGGATGATGCAGGTGTGTTTTGTTGTTGAATGATGCAGGTGTGTTTTGTTGTTGAATGATGCAGGTGTATTTTGTCGTTGGATGATGCAGGTGTGTTTTGTTGACGGAATGATGCAGGTGTGTTTTGTTGACGGAATGATGCAGGTGTGTTTTGTTGACGGAATGATGCAGGTGTGTTTTGTGTTTTGTTGTTGGATGGTGCAGGTTTTTTTTTTTTTGTTGGGATGATGCAGGCGTGCTTTGTTGTTGAATGATACAGGTACGCTTTATTGTGGAATGACATGTGTGTGCTTTGTTGTTGGATGATGCATGTGTACTGTGTTGTCGAATGATGCGGGTGGGCTTTGTTGTTGAATGATGCAAGTGTGCTCTGCTGTTGAATGATGCAAGTGTGCTTTGCTGTACTGTGGTAGGTGGGGACGCTCACCATCCCCTCACGGGATGTAGTGCTGCCCTCGGGTGACTGACCTTTCCTCTCTTCCTTCCTTCCTTTCTCTTCTGTCTTTCTTTCCTTCATTCTTTCCTCTTCTTTTGCCTATGGGTGACTCTACACTGAGTGACAAGCCAAATGGTTTCCTGTACACCAGGAAACCATTTACTAGGCTGGGTGGTAATCATATAACCAAATTATGACGCCTGGTGGTTTAGTGGGAAATTAAGGTGCTCCAATCGGATTGAGCCTGTGTAGGTTTATATCCAAGGGATGGTTAGGGTTTATTGTTCACGTAATGCCACTCAGGGATGAGTGAACTTGGTCAATCTCATCTTAAAAATCAGGACCAACTTGCCAAGTCCTGGGCTCCCACGCTCCTCATGTAGCAACACAGGATTAGTTGATGATGATGATGACGATGCTTTGCTGTTGAGTAATGCAAGTGTGCTTTGTTGCTGAATGATGCAGTTGTGATTTCTGCATATACAGATGTGTTGATATTGATTTTATTTGACATCGTTATTACAAGGATGCCTTCTTCATCTTCCTGCTGACTCCTGACCATCTTAATCACTTTAGAAGAGACGAATGGTAGCAAAGTGGTTAGAACAAACACCACTGACTTTCTCACCACGGGAGGTCGACTTTTAGTTGAAAGAAATCGAACGGCAGGAACAAGAGGAAAAGGTCATGTCACAGAATTGAAGAAGTTAAGCATTTACTTTCATTAATGCAACACTTAAGCCATATATATATTAATCTTTTTCCCGTTCACTTATACTGTATTAGGACCGAAATGACATGACTCAAACATTTGTTGCGCCTTTCTTACCCTGATATTCGAAAACAAGCGAGCCCGACTGTGAGCTCTGCATCAGTACTTACATTCTTTTTCTAGTCTCCTGTCATCATTACGTTAGTTCACCCTTCCTCGGACTCTTAGCTCTCAGTGGACCTCGGTTATTTCATAATATCATCATCATCTTCTAGTTCCATTTCAACCTGTTTCCCATATAATTCTATTTAGCCATAGGCCTGTCTCTCTAGTTCCCTTTGCAGTCCATTATCATTTGTTCGATTTTTCCTTCATTTTGCTTCAGTCTCCCTTTTAATCCCCTAAAATCAACCTATTCAGGCTTTCACAATCCATCAATATTTGTCCAGCTGTGTACCTTACCTTTTTCAGCTTTCAATCCATCCCCATGTCATACAAGTTTTCCTCAACCTTCACATCAGTTTAACTCGTTTTCACGTGTAATTATCATCACCTTAGCCCTGTTTCTCACATAAAAATGGAATGGGATAGGATCAGAAACAAGAAAAGAGAAAGTACAAAAGTTGGAGAACCAGCAACAGCATGCTTTGTGAATGGGCCTCACAGTCATCTACACATAATTCAAGCCCCGGAATCCTGGCTCCATCTTGCAGGCCAAAACTGTGTGCACATATAATTTCTAGCATCCATTTACATTTATCTCTCTACTCTGCCTTACAGATTTCTCCTCCCCTCTGCTCTACATACTTCATTTCGCACGCTATTCAAGCTTTGACTTGCTTTATCGATCAACCATCTTTTTTCATGTCCATTAAATACGTTTCTACCTATCCATGTATTCATTTCTTCTGGTCCCATTTACCTCTCATCCCGTCTCGAAACATCCATCGGTATATATTATCTTCTTCAGTCATCTATCCAAATTCCTTCTCTTAACCATCCATTGATCCACCAGGCAATCCTGCTTCTCACACTTATATCCACACGACCTGCCCTCATCTCTTCTTCCTACATTGATCGATCCTTCTCCCAAATATCCCTCTCCATCAAGCCACTATCCCTCCTGCTGTCCCTCATTCCCTTTTCTCCATTAATCTCCTGTGTTTCCTTTCACCCCATCTATCATGACTTCCAAACATGTTTATACTGCCTCCCAAAATCACTTCATTCAACTGCTATTTCTTTCTCCTTCCATCCAGACCCCAACCAACCCTTCCTCTCCCATCCCCCGTGTATTTCACTCGCTTTCTTCCACTCCTTGTCCATTACCCCTCGTTCTCCCTCTATCGAACCATCTTCTCTGCCTCCCTATCTATCCATTCAGCTGTCCTACCTCTCTCAGCACTTTATTTTCCATATAGCCTGCACATTTTCCCCCCCTGTCGTCTTTGTTCTATCTATTCCCTTTCCACAATCCATATATCCACTAGACCTCCTATTCGACCTCCATGTTTTTCTATCCTTGTCTTTAGTTGATAGATTTATTTTGTTAGTTATAACCTTCCCTATACCAAACAGCCTCGAAAGGACCAATAGGTTTGTTGCCGTTTTCTTTCCTTTATACTTCTGCCTTTCCCTCCACCACATATCGCTTCTTGTTCTCTCCCTGCCTCCTCCTAGCTTCCCATCCATCGAGAGCTGTAACAGTCCACAGTAAAGCCACTGCATGGCCTAAGTTTTTCCTAGAAGAGAGAATTATAGACAGGATTAACAACTTCTCATGCCGGCGAAGTACGAAAAGGGATTGGATGCGAGTAATGAAAAATGAACATGTGACAACCAAAGTGTTTTACAGGTATAGACAAGTGCGTCAGAATCTGTAGAGGTGAAAGTGTGCGAACATATTCAAGAATACGAGAGGACACACAACCAACAGCCACTTTAAATGTGAACCACGGATTGGGTTTCAAGACCTAGGGTTGTATGCCTCAGCCTGAAATCGCAAAGGGAAATGCAGGTCTCTAATCTCTGACGGCCATTTATGGAACGTCTGAAGTTACTGTTGTCAGCCTGCATCTGAACTCCAGAATATAATCAGTTATCACAGGGGAAGGCCAGATATTTCATTATGTAAATATTATCGTCAGAAGATTAAGATTTGCATTCCACGCTTATTTGTACTAATTTCAGGTTAGTGCACACAATCCTCAGACTCAGGGCCAAATCGCATTATATGAGTTGAGCACTTTACAACTGACTCATCATTACCCATCCATCACTCCCTTATCAGAAGCTCTCTCTGGATATTAAAGACCTGCAGTCCTCTCTTTCCTCCTTCCCTCCCGCTTCCTTCATCCATCTCCTCCATCTCTCTCCAATCCCTCCCCCATCTATCCTTCAGTCTGCCTTACCTTCATCAAAACTTTATCCACTCAACCTCCCCTCACTCTTCCTCCATCCAATATCTTTTTCATCTCTCCCCATCCACATTTCCTTTATGTTATCCATTCACCTTCTATCCATCACCGTTTCTCTTCTCCCCCAATCCATGTATCTCCACCCATCCATCAATCCTCAATCCACCCTCCATCTCCCCCGCCGCCCCCCCTTCCCCATCCCCCCCAACCCTCACCCTCTCATCAACAGGCCACTCTAGACATAAAAGACCTCCATTCCTTTCTTTCTGCCACCGCCTGTCACTGCAATGGTCCTTGAGGGATAGTGCTCTCTCTCTCTCTCTCTCTCTCTCTCTCTCTCTCTCTCTCTCTCTCTCTCTCT
>JAGKTI010022553.1:0-15206 GCA_018397915.1 Birgus latro
ACAAGTGAGAAATCCGATCATTCAAGAACAGATATTTGCAGTAGGTGGAGGCATCCGTCATCCCTTTAGTCGATGTGATGCTGCCTTCGGATGATTCTGCACTGAGAGGCAAATCAAGTGATTTCCTGTATACCTGGAAACTGCTTACTATGTTGCGTGATAATTACATAACCAAATGACCCCTGGTGGTTTGGTGGGTCAAAGCCCTCCACACTAAGACTTAGCCCGCAAGAGTTTATGTATGAAAGGAGTGGTTGGAGGTTACTGCCCACATAATGTCACTCAGAGGCCAGTGAGGTTGGCCATCCTCGCCTTAATTGTTGAGTGAGTAGCCTTGTCCCGGGCTTCTACGCTCCTAGTGGGGCAAGAGAGGACTGAATGATGGATAGATGGATGATTCATTGTTTCTATAATATTTTAAAATAGATTAATTCTCTATAACCAATACATATCTCTTAAAGTGGGAGATCATGCTATGAGGGACTTACAAGCCTGACAAATAATGATATAATAAAAGTACATGATATCAACAGCAGTTTGTTCATGAAAGGTGGCAAACTGAAAAAAAAACAACCGGCGTAAGTTTTCTCAGCATACATATACCAAAACTATCAATGGAATGTAGTAATCAGGTCAAAAAAGAAACCGATATTTTCCACAGTACTATGTAGAAAGTAAAATATTTCTACATGCAGACAGTATTTGTGTCTGGTGGAAATATGAAAGCGGAAAGTTTATGAATCCTTTTATACTGTATTATTCCTTAATACTGTATATCAGAAAACAAGCGCATCCTGCCAGTGTTGCAGTCACTGTCATGCTGAAATTCATGGTCGTCGTTACTTTGGACCAAACAACGTCTCTGGCCAGTTCAGCTGGAACAAACCTGTTTTCAAAGTTCGCAGATTCCTTAGTTCTACACAACAATAATTTGAGGAATGACGCAACACACCAGATCTGCAGTGGCTCCCTGGCAACGGCGACGTCAGGTCAGCAAATGCGGGGTTCCATAGTAAATGGTGCGGCCGTGTCCTGAGCTTAGCTAACCTACACTGGGTGGCAGACCTGACTGAGACGGTCGTTATAGACATCATGGCACACCTGATGACGTAAATGAAGTCAGCGGCACCCACCATCACACTTTTTAGTTGTTCCTTACGGTGGCACAAACAAGTCAGGTGTTTAGACTGTAATGTGATGAGGAAGGCAGGTGGGAGTAGCAGAGCCTCTCCTTCTCAGATCACTAACCTACAGTGGTTATCAATCTTAATGGCCGTTGTGCAGGAGATAGGTATATATTAATTCTAACTATTTCAAGTTGTAACACGGCAAATAACTCACTAATGAAGAGTTGTTATTTCCTAGACGCAAAAACAAAACCCCGAACATTTTCGTGGGTAAACTACAATGAAGTACCAACATTTTCCTGGGAATTAAAAGACATTATCCATTAACCGATTCAGTAAGGGAATATTTTATTTATTCTAATCTTGGTGACCCTTTGATGATTTTATTCAGCGCTAAAGACACCCCATGAAATGAATGAGTAAAATGAAGCGCAACTCTTTTTTCGTTCCCACGACGTACTCGCATTTTTTTGACTTAGAAAATGACACCAAGCAATGAAGAGACTAATGAGGAAACAAAAGTATGACTAAAGCTAAATAATATTTAGCTTGCTGGAGACAGCAAGAAAAAACAAAAAAGGCCTTAGACTGAAGGTATTAAAAATGATTAAGTGTTGTGAGTGCTGGTAGTGAGGCGGTTGGCAGGACATCACGCGATCTCACCACAGCATCCAGTAATCATCTGTTTACCATCACTCACCGTTGCTATAATTTTCCTGCTGCCAGAGTGCTATAAAGATAATACACCCCATGTTAATCACTGGCTTTATAAATGAAGCTGGAGCCACAGAATGATAAAAATAGTACCAGTACAATTCTAGGTAATAATATTCTCAACATTTCATTTCATATTTACATTTAATTGCAATATTTCTCGGTAACTAACGTAGGTATGCATACATAAAGGAATTCGTTTAATATTTATAAGGCAGTCTCACGGGAAGTTAATGAGATATAATTATACGTGTCATATCATCACTCGTTCATATGCGTGCCACTATCATGGTCTTTATCAGTGCATTTTTCAGTGTATATAGTTGGGGCTGTGGTCTGCCGTCACCTTTCCAGCAGCTGCCACTCATTACACCTATAAAATGCATTTAACGCCTTCAATCTGAGGACCAATTATTCCATGTCATTCTTGTTATTTCCAGATTAATCTGTTTACGTCTGGAAAACGCCACAGCAGTGAAAAGGTTGCTGAAGGAATCCCTCAATTGTAATAGCCTCGCCTGAGGTGAATAAAGTTGTCTAATATCAGAAATAATGTATATTACAAAAACCCTCAGACGGAAGCAATTAACTCTTTAGCGACGTATCGTTTTACTTAACTGGATAAAATCTTTTGGTATCAAAGACAATGAAGTACATAAAGCACAACCACCATAATGAAAGCGTTCTAAAGCTGCTTAGGGATTGACTCAGCTAAATAAAATCGCCTGACATCAGCGTGAATAGAACACCAAAGTTCAGCAGTCGCAGTGGAAAGATGGATTGGCACAAGGGGAGCGACATGACAGTGGACGTCACCTGAATATGTAGTGTGGTTTAGAGATAAATCGTGATATATTTAATTTTCTCTGCCGCTTAGTACTTTCGTTAATCACAAGCATTACTAAGACGTTGATGTACCGCCACAGATTTAAACTATTTCATAAAAGTTTGCAGTGTAGACAGAGGTTCGGCCGGCAAGGGAAGCATAACACTGTCGCTGAAGTCGGACGGTGTCCAATCTTCGTTTATCTGCTGGGTCTTTCCGCTCTTTGCTCTCCGGGTTTTGGAGTGTGGAAGAACACTTAGAGTGCGTCGCACTAAAGGAGTATCGGTTGTATTCTTCTGATTATTATCTCATTTCGTTGACATGACGACTCTGATGCATGAAAATGCAATTACAAGTTATGAATCGAGACATTTCGTTCATATGACAAGAATTAGGAGGTGCCACATGTCAACGGCAGTGCGATGTGTAGACAAAACGGTGTACAATAATTACAGATGAAGAGTAACATCCACACCCATCTGTGATGATTAAAATGTTACTCAGAATTATATGAAACACAATACTTTCACTACCTGTGCATATCTTCGTCAAAAAGGTTGTGTGTTTTTTTCGTATTATTCGTTTAACAAGTATAAAAACAGACATGATTTGCGTCCTTTGTTATAACTTGATAATGACGTGAAAGTAAAAACAAAGCAAAAAAAAGTTTAGCTGTTATTTCGGAAGTCATTTACTTCCACTGCCAATAATAGGCTTTAATCATTCAGCACTAATGTCACACTTGAGTATTTTTTTAGTAACCCCAGCGATTTAGTTCAGCTCTGGAAGGGCTCGGCTATCCATTGTTAACCACAGCCTTGACCTGCAACAAAGTATCATCGCTGGTCAATACAGCTGGACAATCTACATACGACTGCCTCCTTCCATGTAGCTGTCCTGCAACTCAAGATTATGGAATGAATAAATGGTGGTCAGAAGAAATGTAGGAACACCAAAAAGACGAGGGATCATCATCGTTATTATCATCCACAATTATCAGTTTTCCGCAGGAACAGAATATGTCAACTTTCTCCACTCTGACTTACTGATTGCTAACCAACATGGTATTGTATAACATCACAGTGTGCCATATTTACGGATTTCGATTTCCTATGTTGTCCATCCATCTCTTCCTCTAACTCATGTGGTTCACTGGTACCTGGTTCTGTGTCTTGGTGTTGTGGTACATCCTCTGCATCAAGTATTTCCCAGACAACTGGATGCATATTGATATTTCTGCCATTTTGCCTGAGTCATTATCGAAGTGCAAATCTCGAGGGTCAGATTATGCATGAACTCAAATTCAATATTCATGTATTTTCATGCGACGACAAATTAAGCAGACGTTCATGATAAGTTAACCCTTTATAGCTCGAGAGTTCTCTTTCAAGCGTAACTACTGTCTTCCATTACCAAGAATGAGGTAAGGTTTCAGTCTGAAATGATTTACCACGTCACTTCGCTTGCGTTAGTCATTCTGTTTTCTAGCTATCTTTAGACAACTTCATTCAACATTTGTAAAGACTACGAACTGGAGTGATTAGGTCCAGATATCAGTAATCCCTTCAAAATGAGATTTAAAAAAAATACTGAATAAAAGACAGTGAAGGTAGCAAGAATAACCTGCAGAATGGTGTTATGGGACAGAAGGGGTTAATGGAGATTATTTTTAAGCCGAGGTCACTGTAGAGGGGGCATATATCCTACTCCTCTAAATAATAATAATAATAATGATAACAGTAATAATAATAATAAAATAATAGTAATTATAATAACTTTATTTAGCCTCATAAACGATACAAAATATTGACATATCAACATAATACATATAACAAGGCTGAGCCCATGAAATGTTTTCATTTTTTATGGGCTCCTTGATATTATGTTTAGGAAATTTAGCAACAGTGTTCTGTATATTATGTAAGTTTTACAGAATTATTGAATCTAACATAATGGGCATTTTAGAAGCTAATTCTGACTTAGTAAAAAAATTTCGAAATTCCGCTTCAGTGTCAAGAGTTTATCAGGTACCTTAATGTCTTCTTACAACCTATTCCATAGAATACTTCCAGAGTAAATTACGAATCTTTTACTGAGGTTAGTATTTGGTTTGGGGTGTCTAAGAAGGTTTTTATTCCTAGTGTTGAGACCGTGTATACTGTTAATTTTATAAAAATATTCATTTTGTACATTACCTAGTTGATTAAATACAAGTTTAAGTGTCTCGGTATGATAAATTTCATGAAGCTTTAAAACGTGAAATTCTTTAAATAGAGGAGTTGTGTGTTCTAAAAATCCTACTTTGGATACAGTTCTGATGGCTTTCTTTTGTTGACCTAAAAATCCTACTTTGGATGCAATTCTGATGGCTTTCTGTTGTAGTAAGAATACTGGTTGTAAGTTTATTTTTGTGTTTAACCCCAAATAACATCACAATATTGCGAATACGGATAAATCAAACATTATATAGACACAGTAATGCTTCTTTGGGAAGTAGAAGTTTTACTTTGTATATAATGCCTAAAGATTTTGAAATTTGTTCTCGTATGTACTTGATATAGTCTTTCCAGTTAAGCTTATCAACATAAACTCCTAGAAATTTTGTAGAATTACACCTTTGTACTTTTTCGTTACCTAACATAATATTAGTGTCATTTTGAGTATATTTGTTACCAGCAAATACAACATAACGTTCCTTACTTATACTGAGAGACAATTTATTTATTAATAACCACTGTGATATTTTCAGGAGTTCGTTATTAATACGTACAAATTTTTTTTTTGTGAAGGCAAGGGTTTTTCCCACCAGCTGAGACATGAATCACAAATAAAGGTCAGCACTCCCTCGCTGGCAGTGACCGTACGTTACTTACACAAAATACCAAGTGTGACGGAATCAGCTCCTGTGTCAAATGGTTGACTAGAAAATATTGGTGGAAAACATCCAGAATTCGAATTTTTCTCAGATCCACTAATGGAAAAGAGGAGTGTAGACTCCTTCGGATAGCTCACTGCTGAATGAAATCCTCTGATGCTAATTCTTTGACTGTTAGAAACTTTATATGGCTAGATAAAAGCATATGATGTTTACCAGAACAAAATACCTACATGACAACATCAGTGAAAGGTAAACGAGATAGTTTTCAGGAGTCTTCACACCTATTTGTGGTTCTGTAGTAATGAACCAGTGGGAGGGCACTACATATCTGGATCACAACATTCGTAGACTCCTCCACTAAAGAGGGATAAGTCATACCTTACCACGACGTATGACTGTAGGAGGAATTAACTAGGGTTTTGGTAGTTTCCAGTAATGACCTCGGCTACAGCAGAGCAACAGACTTGAAGTCAGATCACCTGAAGCTTCGTCAGGCACTCTACCAAGTAGATTACCAAGATGTCATGTAAAACCGCGCCAAGGAGTAGCAAGGAAAGCAAATAGCAACGGACCTGTTGGTCCTTTCCAGTTTCTTTATAATAGAGAAGGTTATACCGAAAAAAAGTATTCTCTGAGTTAAACACTAGAAAAGACTAAAGAATAGAAAAGCAATTATGCAGTGTAACAATCTTAAAGTCCAAGCTTCACCTCCATACGTTAGATTTGGTTACTTCAACAAACAAGGGATGAGGCTATGGCACACCTAATGTCTGACTTGGCTCGTATCTCTGACTGGGGTAAAAATAATCTTGTTTTTAATGCATCAAAGACTCATTTCTTACACCTATCAACCCGACAAAATCTTCCACCGGAGTACCCACTAATGTTTAATAATGACCAGCTCAGTTCCTGTATCATCCTTGAACATGCTTGGCGTTTCATTCACTCGGGATTTATCTTGGAAAGAACATATTACATCTCTTGTGAAATCTTCCAAGAGATTAGGTGTGGTAAATCGACTCCGAACCTTCTTTACCCCTGCAGAGTTGTTGACCTTGTACACGGGTTTTATTCGCCCCTGTTTAGAGTACAACTCTCATGTGCGGGGAGGCTCCCCACATACAGCTCTTCTCAACAGGGTGGAGTCAAAGGCATTTTTCTCTCTCCTCCTCTTACTGGCTCCCGTCAACCTGTGTCTCTTCGCCGCACTGTTGCATCTTTATCTCTTTTCTATCGCTACTTCAACGGTCACTGTTTCTCTGAACTGTCTGCTTGCATCCCACCACCTCTGCGTCGGGCACGTAGTACCGTCTAGCAACAACCTCTCACCTCTTTCCTGTCCAACTCTCTAATGCAAGAGTTAACCGTTACTCCCAGTCCTTCATTTATGCAACTGGTCAACTCTGGAACTGTCTTCCTCTGTCTGTATTTCCTACTTCCTATGATCTCCAGTCTTTCAAACGCAGTGTGTCCAGGCATCTCGAAATGAACGGATCTTGAATTTGGCTCTCTTGTAATGTTTTTGTTATTTTCTTGGCAGGAACAGTTTGCGGGGCCCATGGTCTTTGGTTCCTCCTTTCTTGCATAAAAAAAATAAATCATGAATTTCAACATACGCACAAACGCTTTGCAAGTACTGGTCCTTCTTAGCCAACCGTCCAGCTAGTCCTTCAGTGTACATGGTTCAGATGTAGAAGATAAGGCATTTCATCAAAAACTGAATACACAGTGTGTTGAAGCTGTTGTTGATGATCAACCCCAGTCTGTTTGACCGAGTAGACTCATCAACCGCAGGAAGGCAACTGCCCCTACTGGGTTGTCCCGTGCAATGAACAGATGTTCCCTTGTCGATGACCGTGCATCACCACAGCGAGGCGCAGGGAATAGTGGGAACCGCATTTGCGTCTCTCCAATCAGTTAATAAGAGCATCATTGCAAGCTCCACTTCACCCGGGAAGCTGGTTATGTGGTTACCACCCAGCATTATAAATGGTTTCCTGGGTTAAAGGAAACCATTTTGTTTGTCAATCAGTGTAGCGCCACCTGAAGTGGTAAGAAGAGCAATAAAAAGTGGCAGGAAGAAAAAGAAGTAGGAGAGGGCAGACACAGAGATGGAATGAAAATGGAGAAGGAATATAAAAGTAGGAAGAGCCACGTAAATCTTCGTGTTTTGTTACCCGGCTCAAAAAAGCAAAGTGGCAAGGTAATTTCCGCAATTTTATTAAGTATATAAAGACCATCATAATAATGTGTTAGTAAGAAATGGATTTGTGAGTTCACTGTACTTATATGAGGCTCAGTACAGTTCACAGCGGCCGTGGAGTAACTGTCTATCTATATATCTATTGCCAGAAGCCTTAATCCCGTAAGAGGTGGCCACAAACAAATCGCCTCCAAGTCACCCTGTCTCCCGCCATTTCATTGCCTTGCTCCCACCTCACACCCCCCTCTCTCATATACATCTCCACTCCATCCCTCCATCTCATCCATGGTCTCCCCCTCCTTCTCCCCCCCTCCACCTCACTCACATACACTCTCCTCATCAGTCTCTCACTCTCCATCCTTTCCACATGGCCAAACCACCTCAGTGTGTTTCTCTTAACGCTTCCTGTCACATCCACATCCACACCACTACGCTCCTTCATTTGTCAGTCTGTCTCTCCCATGTTACTCCACATGCTCCTCTCAAATAACTCATTTCCACTGCTCTTACTCTTGATTTCTGTCCCTCCAACAAGGTCCAACCTTCACTTCCAAACGTTAGAGTTGGTATCACAATACTGTCATGTAGCAGCTTTTCACTTCCATGTTCACTTCCCTGTTTCTTATCACTGCTTTCAAGGAACAAGCAACTTTCTTCCTTGTTTACTCTTTCAAGCACTTCACCCTCTAAACTTCCATCATTACTCATCACACTACCCAAGTACTTAAATGCATTCACATTTTCCATTTCCTCCTCATCCAGCCTCACTATACATTCAATGACTTCACTTCTCTCGAAGACCATAACTTTACTCTTCCCTACATTCACCTTTAGATTCTGTTTCTTACACACTCTCCCAAACTCATCCACCAAACCTTGTAGCTCCCCTTCTTCTTCACTTAACAACACAGTATCATCTGCAAACAACAGTACAGGGAGTTTCCAAACACTACTCTCTCTCACTATGGCCGCTCCAACATCCACTGTCCTACCTTGTATCTCTTTTATTACCCTATTCATATACAGACTGAACAGCCATGAAGACATGACACGTCCTTGTTTCAATCCAACCTTAAAATAGAAAAATTCACTCAGTTCACTATCCACACGCACTGCAGCCTTAGCACCCTCATACATAGCCTACTATTCACGGCCTTCAGCATCTTCTCATCTACTCCATATATTCTTAATACCTTCCCCAATCCTTTTCTATCCACCCTGTCATATGCTTCCTCCAAACCCATGAAGGCCGCATACAACTTCTTTCCCTTCTCTAGAGACTTTTCCACTAAAGATCTGAGAATGAATATCTGATCTACACAACCTTTTCCCTTCCTAAAACCTCCCTGTTCTTCTCCAACTAATTTCTCTGTTATTTCCCTAACTCTGTCAATAAGCATCCTACCATATACTTTTCCTATTACACTGAGAAGACAAATGCCCCTATGATTACCACACACTTCTTTTTACCCTTTTCTTTTGTACGGGGGAATTTATACATGACTTCCAATCCTCCAGGACTCTACCTTCCTACCAGGTCAATCTGCACATCTTCCACATCCATTCCACTACTATCTCTTCCCCATGCATCACCATTTCACCACACGCTCCATCAATTCCTGGGGCTTTCCCCATTTTAACTTCCTTCATTGCTTCCACAACCTCCATCCTACTGATTTCTTCCTC
This sequence comes from Birgus latro, assembly GCA_018397915.1. Taxonomy (NCBI): domain Eukaryota; kingdom Metazoa; phylum Arthropoda; class Malacostraca; order Decapoda; family Coenobitidae; genus Birgus; species Birgus latro. The sequence continues at coordinate 9,435 of JAGKTI010022553.1, forward strand.
TCTTGTCACATCCCTCCTTCTCCCAGCCATTCCCCATCCACTTATACTAGCATTACTTTCATTCTCTATGTTCAACAATTCTTTAAAATGTTCTCTCCATCTGCTCACTTTTTCTCCCTTCTCCACTAGTAATCTACCACTTTTATCTTTCACTCCCCAGCTAACTTCTTTGGCACCCTGTCTAACTCTCTTTACCTCTTTCCAAAACATTTTCTTACATTCCCTCCACTTTACACTCAAGTTCCTTCCAAACTCATCCACTCTCTTCTTACTCTCTCTTACTAATCTTTTCACCTCTCTCCTCCTCTCTACATATTATAACTCTCTCTTCCGTCTCTCAACATCTTCAACGCCCCTGTTTCTCATCCACTCACTGTATGCTTTCTTCCTTTGTGCCACTGCCTCTCTCACCTCTTCATTCCACCAAGCTGTTCCTTGCATCCCCTTTCGTCTTCTTTTCATCTCACACACCACCTCACATGGTGCACAGATTTCTTCTGTGAATTTCTTGCATACTCCTTCCACGTCCCCCATCTGCTCCAATCCATATTTACCCAATTGCTCCTCCACTTCCCTCTTGTTCTTGCCTTTTTTTCCACCCTCTTGTAACCTTTCCACCCTTCTTGTATGCACTACTTCCTCCTGTGCTTCCCTTCTTCTATTTCTCCATTTCATTTGGACTTGTATTCTGACCACCACCAAGTGATGGTCTGAGAGTCCACTACCTCAACCTCTATATACTTTTGCATCCATTACACACCTTTTCAACCTTTCATCCATACACACATAATCAGTCATGGCCATCCGTTCATTCAGTTCACCACCCACCTTTCTCATCACTTGCCACATATACCTGTGGATCATTTTGTGCCTAAAGAGGGTATTGGCTATCACCAACCCCCTTCCGACAAAAAATCCACTAAAGTACTGCCATTCTCACCTATCTCTGTAGGCACACTCTACTCACCAACTACTCCATCCACCTTCACATTCCCAACTTTTCCCTTCATATCTCCAATCAAAAACACTCTCTCATTCCTTTCAAACTTTTCCATGCACGCTTCAACATTATCCTGAACTCCTCTCTCACTCTGTTTGCACGATCTTGCATTGACGCATACACGCACACAATCGCCCACATTTGTAGTCCAACTTTCAATCTTACCCACACAATCCTTGGGTCAACCGATCTATACTCTCTTACATTCTTCTTCCATCTGTTACTCACAACAATACCCACTCTTTCTTTTGCCCTCTCATTCTCACCTACTCCCGCATATATACCCCATCCATACTCCCATTCTCTCACACTCTCACCTCGCCATTTAGTTTCAGTTAATCCATATACATCCACTTTCGCACCCTCAAGCACCTGAACAATCTTTCTTTCACCTCATCATGAGGAGTAACTGTAACTGTTGTTAGTTACATTTGTTTGAGTGACAATAACACAAAGCTTGTAGAGTATTTGTACTTGTTACTGTAATTACTTACAACAGAAACATTGGGTGATTTATTCACTCACTTTCAGTCTCTTTTCATTTCGTAATTTTTATATTTGCTGGGACTTAGCTCAACGGTGGGCAAAAGCAACATTCCTTCAGTTAAGTCAGAAAAAGGTAGACAAACCCGATCATTACCCAGAAAAACCCAGTATCCCCTTAGCTGAATTATATTAATGTTCGTAAAACAGATACATTGCAGGTGTGTGTGTGTGTGTGTGTGTGTGTGTGTGTGTGTGTGTGTGTGTGTGTGTGTGTGTTTTGTAAGCGCAAATGTAAATACTTAACTTAGCACCTGGAGGAAAATTATTTCCCTAATAACAAAAGTGTAACTAGAGTGTAACCCAACACTGGTACCCACTGTGATTACTTCTATCAAGCCATGACCCTATTATAGTACCCAGCTAGTTGCCCACCTTGGCGGGAGTCAAACCTGCTACAAAGCAAGAGGCGCTAAGACTCAGAAGAGGAGAGCTAATCGCCTTTGGAAATTGACTTTGGAGAATTACATCGTCCCAACTCCCGCTAATTATGCTGAGTTACTCTTCGTAAAGAACTGAGAGATGTAAACTGGGATATGATAGGTGTTGGCGAGGCCGGAACGCCAGGTGAGGCACTCAGATGATTGTCTGATGGTCACATAATGTACAAAAGAGGCAAACAAGAAAAGAGGGAACATGGTGTTGGATTTCTAATCAACAAATACTGAAGTGGCAACACTGAAGAATTCTTTAGTATTATATGAAAGAGAAGAATGACCAATAATAAAGCTGGACAAGAGATACAAGACTAAACTAATCCAGATCTACGCACAGGCATTAGCTTATACTAATGTAGAAACTGAAATATTTAATGACGATGAAAAGGAATCAGTGAGTAAGCATAAAACCAAGCATGCATTTGTGATGGCAGATTTTAATGCAAAAATGGGCAAGCAGAGGGGATAGGTGAGACTGCAGCTGGACATTTTGGGGTGGGTACTCGGAATAAAGGCAATGAAGAAGAAAGGAACTGCCTGGGGGTGGTGAACACGTTCTTTCAAAAGAAACAAAGTTGGAAATGGACCTGGAAGGTACCAACTGGTGAAACAGAAAATGAAATAGATTTCATCCTCTTCATCCTCACTAACAAAATGTCGAGCCGGTATGGTGAAAACGTAACTGCACTGAACAGAATAAATGTAGAAGACGACCAGAGAATGTTGAGAAGTCAAGTAACACTTGATCTCAGAAGAGAGAGAGAAAGAGAGAGAGAGAGAGAGAGAGAGAGAGAGACTAATCAGAAGGAAACAACTAAACCTCCTAGCAGTGAGGTAGAAGGCAGCAGAATTTATTTTAACTCATCATAAATGCTCGCAGTTGATGGATGAATAAATACCGACACAGAGGAAGTGAATGAAAACATGAGAATAGTTAGCGATGCAGCTCTAGAAATAGGAGGTATGAAACCACGAAACAGCAATAGTAAGTCCTTATAAAGTACAAAGAAATTTCTAAAGAAAAGAAGGAACATGATAGTAGGGTCAAGGGGACATCACTACCAAGAAGACGAAGAATGAAAATATATGAAAGTTTATCATGAACAGAATCAAAGGAACCTTAAGGAACGGAGGAAACCTGAGGGCAACCAAGCGGAAACTTGGTATAGGAAGAAAGCAAATGTTTTCTTTGAGAGACTTTAACGAAGAGGTAACAAGCAACAGAAATGAAGTGGTTAAAGTACCAGAAGAATTACTGATAAAGCTTTACGATGGCAGTACCGTGGATGAAGATTCAGTTCAGGACAGAGAAACAGTGGACACAATCATTCCCAGAGTTACATTAGATGAAGAGAAGAACGCTTTGAGAAGAATGAAGAAGGGTAAAGTAGGAGGTTATGATGGTAGGCTATCACTGCTGATCGCATTATCGATGCAGGTGGTTTTCCATTAAATGAACTAGCAAAACTATTTACGAAATGTTGAGAAGAAAAGCTGTACCCAGAACTTAGACAAATGTGTCTATTACTCTGCTTCACGAAAAGGGTGACATGAAATACCTAAAGAACTACTGTCCAATTAGTCTTCTCCCTGATGTGTATAAACTTTCCACAAAAATCCAGACAGATCGAATTAGTGCTACCCTTGATGCAAACCAACCAAGGGAACAGGCATGATTTCTATGTAGCTACTCGGCAACAGATCATACTCAATTTATTAATCAGGTGACTGGGAAAATTTCAGAATGTAAGTAACCTCGGTACGTGGGATTTGTTAAGTATGAGAAAGAATTTGATTCAATTGATGCAGTTGCAGTGATGAGAACATTTCGTAAACAATATCTTGAAGAAACATATGTTAAAGTACTAAAAGAAATTTGTAGCAATAGCACGGCTGTCATAAAACGCCGTAAGGACAGCAGGAAAATGCCGGTAAAGAAAGTTATTAGACAAGGAGATACAACTTCACCTAGGTTATTCACTGAATGCCTGGAGAACTTTTCAGAAATTTAGATCAGTATGAAAAAAAATTAACATAAATGGTGAGCGATTGAATAATCTTAGATTTACAGACAACGCAGTCCTATTCAGTGAATGAGGGGAAAAACTACAAGAAATGACAAGTTAACCTGAACAGGGAGAACCTGAAGGCAGGCTTGAATACTGATATCTAGAAGATGCTTAAGAAACATGTTTGTTTCCGTCCGGTAAAAACAGGAGGTGAACTAGAATGTGTTGAGGAATAAATATATCTCGAGCGGTAGTTCAAACAGAGCCAATCCATGAAAATTAAATGAAGCCTAGAATAGGAATTGGGATGGAGGATTTTGGCAAATTAATTAAATAAATGAAGGATAAAAAGTTACCATTAAATTAAAAGAGACAGTTACATAATGTGTCCTACCGATTCTAATTTACGAGTCGGAAACATGGAATCTAACAAAATCCTTCGAACGTAAACTTGGAAGTGATTAGGGAGAAATGGATATAATTATGTTAGGGGCCACAAGGAAAGAAAAAAGGGAGCATCCTGGAGTAAGGAACAAACGAAAGCAGTGGATGTAATCATGTCAGAAAAAGAAAACACACACACAAAAAAAAACATAAATGGTTTTCGGCAGAGCACGTCCTGCGTAGAAGAGATAATAGATGAAGAGCCAGGGTAACTGAGTGGCAGCTCAGAGATGGAAAGACAGGAAGAGGCAGACAGAGGACGAGATGGCGAGATGAGATTGGGGTAATCGCTGGATTTGGATGGAACAGGCATATAGCCAATAAGCTAGAGTGAAAAAAAAAAAAAAAAAAGATGGGAGAAACCTTTGTCTTGCAGCGAACCGACTGATGATGATGATGATGATGGTACCTCGGGGTAATCTGGCATCCCAACACAGTTTATGAATCTGTTACTATAAATCTGCAAAATATAAGCGTATGGTTGTTTCAACATACTCCTTGAGTCACTGGAAATTACTCATTTCATTGTGGCTAATATTACTCATTTCTGTGAACAATAAAAAATGGCTAGAGTATTCAGATTAAAGTCATAGTACTCGTTTATTATGCACAATATTGTGCACGATATGCTCTTATCATAATCATGATGAAGAAGTTTAACACTTTAAAAACAAACTACAGAAATTACTCTCCTATGGGTTTCCAGTGAAAACCGTAAGCATACCTTTGTTAACACCGTGGGGTGTGTGCACCTCCCCCAATAGAAGAAAAGACTTTCTATTCACCAAGACTGCAGAGACAGGACTCAGAGAATCTGGCTACTCCCAGAGCCAACAGAGCTAAGAATATACTGGGAAGGACGTGATTCCTTGAATTGCCAGTTATTTAATATCAGTTTTCAGACATTTTTTTGTAGTGTCCAAACACGCCCGGGTACGGGTGCAGGGTTTATAATATGCCAAGTACTGTAATTGTTATTATGATAATATAAATTTCTAGTACACTTTCCTCAAACCAGATCATCAATATTAAATTAGGCTTATCTTCAAACAAAACACTTTGCAGTCGGTGTGTCCAACCCATTCTGACTTGGATCAGTTATTAGGTGTCTTACAGAGGTCAAGAAATATATGCAAGTTAATGCTCACACACCGGAGGAGAGAGTTTCATGGGAAAAGGAACACATGAAAGTAGAGGATTAAAGCGCAAACCATTCATCCTTAGAATATACAAGAAATGGGCAACAAAGATAAAGTAGATGTGCAGTTTCTTCCTGTGCAGTCAAAGAAACATGGAAACTGCTAACCCAATCCTGCTATATGCAAGCCTACTTGAAAGA
>JAGKTI010022554.1:0-14826 GCA_018397915.1 Birgus latro
TCTCTCTCTCTCTCTCTCTCTCTCTCTCTCTCACACACACACACACAAAAGCACTTACCATCATCAGTGTTTTTTCCTCTTTTTTTTCCGTCGCGTCCCCTTGCATTCTTCAGAGTCTTTTTTTTCTTTTCTCCTGGACTCTCTCTCTCTCCTTGCATCTTTAAAGCCTCATTTTATCCAGGTTTCTTCTTCACTTTCTTCCCTTCTTTCTCTTGCGTCTTTGATAGTCAGTCCTTTCCCTGATTTTATTGTTCGTGTTCTTTTCTTTACTCATTTTTTTGCCCCAGTGTTTTATTCAGATGTCACCACCTCTCTTGAATTTTCCGGGTGCTTTGTTATGCTTTGTCCACTGTCCTTTGGAGTTGGTCGTGACTGCTGTTGTTCTTGGGGTGGCCTTCCCTCCTCCTCCACCCTTTTATTTATCAATTTTTCTCTCATGCTTCCCCTTCTTTATCCATTGTTGTGTACCGCGTCCATCACCACCAGATTTCGTGGCTCTCTCGTCGTTCTTTTTTTTTTCTACTATGTTTTTTTTTCCCTCGTCCTCGTCTTAATCTTCCATCTTGACCCTCTCATTTATCCAATTTTTCTCCCATTCTTCCTCTTCTGCATTCATTGTTTTGCACACTCCATCATCCTCAGATTCAGTGTTTCTCTTGCTACTCTTTGTTTACCCTTTCCTCCCCCAGTATCTTTTTTTTTTTTAAATCGCCTTTCCTATTTTCTTTTGCTGCCTTCACTTCTGTCTCTTCTCCTTCCCTTGAATTAATAGCATTCATTCGTCCTTTTACATTTCTTTCCTTTTTCCTCTTGTTTTTCCCTCCTTTATCCTTATCTTCCCCTCATTTGTCCTGTCACATTTCTTTCCATTTTCTCACGTTTTTCCTTTATCTTTGTCCCTCCCCCCTCCCCATCAATCCTAATCCCCTCCGCCATTTACAGACTTCATGCTTTCTCGTCTACACCTCCACACCTTTGCATTCTTTTCTTGTCTCCACACTTCTTCCTTGTTTCCCATCTCCCATCTTGCGCTTTCTTCCTGCCATTCTGTTATCATACCTCCTTCCACTTTCATACCTCCTCACCTTTTCATCCTGTTCTCATATTCCGACTCCCACACCTTATCATCCCCCTTTCCTTCTTCCCTCTTTATCTTCTTCCACCTCACCCCACACCCACCAGTCCCCAGACTCTGACATCGGTAAACAAAAACACACTGTTCCCCACCTATTAACCCCAAACTCGTAAAATGTTGACTCTTGATTAGTTCCCCAAACACACTTTAACGAAAATCGAGGCGTGCATATATTTCGGCCAGTGTTTGTAAGCTAATGGTTGATCTTACGCTTCCCCGTGATTGGTTCCGCGTCTCTCCGTTTTTGAAAGCCTTGAGGTTGTTTGTGTGGAGTGCGGTGGTGCGTGAGGCCTCAGCTCCCCTCATGTTTACCTTATCCTCCTTCCTCACAGTCCTGTTTTTTATTATCGTTTTTCTATGCTGTAAAGAGGTACCAGTGTCTTAGAACCTGCTAACTTCGTCCCTCCCGAAGACAGTTCAAAAAGAAAGTCATAGTCAAGTTCTGTTTGGTTGAAATACCTGGACACACTGCGTGTGTTGTTTATGTCCATCTCCTGCCATTAGCCTTGATTTTTTTTTTTCCTGTCATGTCTATCTTTGTTAATGACCTTGGAGATCTTGAAGAAATGCAGTGCCACCTATATTAATCCATTGAGTAAGACGGCGTCCGTTAAAGGATTTTAGTCTGACTAGCAAATCTTAAAATGCTTTTAGCCGTGGTGTTATTTTTATATACATTTGTGTAAAAAAACAAAAAAAACAAGAAATTATATGTTGGATACATATGTCGGGTGCTCTGACATCTCTTTGCTTTATTCGTTTTTTATTCTTTATGTAGGCACGAGTGTTTGATCTCCGGCATTAGATAAAGTGTCGCTTGAGATGCATTATTTGTTTTTATTCTTTATGTGGGCACGAACGTTTGAACTCAGGCATTAGAGAAATTGCCGTAGCTTGAGAACATTGCCCTTTGAACTTCTCTTAGCACTATAGCTGAGGGGAAGGTAAAAGGGCCGGCTTTTATGATGCAGGCCCATATATCGATGAACTGACGTTTTATATTGAGGCAGGGTGATTTTTACGAGCACCGGGAAGAAGGGGGCAAGTAAGGTCATAGAAAAATACACTAGGGTTTCAGAATGAGTGAAGAGTGTACGATATGGTTGAACACAAGACTCAGTCCATAAATTTTAGGAATAGCCATATTTATCTTGTGCTTTCCTGCCACGAGAATGAAGTACTAACCGAAGGCTGGATAATACTCCTAATAATGCAGGTATTGTAGAGTTAGAGATATAAAATGAGAATAGTTTACCCTAGCGATGATGATTAAGATATTCTCATTATAACAGAGTTGTTGGGTAGTAAACTTTATTGCAATATTTTAGTGCGCATACAGCAGAGAAAAAAAATAAATCACACACATTCAACGTAAAAGAAAGTGCATAGTCATATTTAGATGGAGATTTCAAGTTTTTGGTTGAAACGAAAATCTTTGTTTTAAAACGTGCTACCGGTAATTGAAATTGGAAGGGTAAGATCATAAAAATATACAGGCAACTCTTAAAGTGACTTGAATCATCATCATCATCGTCACATTTTTCCAGGCTAAGTAGGGTTCGTCCTAGAGAAAAATATAAACTGACAAATTGAGACACCATTCTGGCTAATACGCTAAGACTTATATCATGTGGTATAATGAGAGACTGAGCCGTAAAGAGAAGATAACTACTATCAGAGAAAAATTCAACTAAAGTGGGGTACAACATTCAATAGACCAGAAACAGGTGTAATATGTGAGAAATAAAGCCTGTGTAAGTTTGGAAGGAGGAAGATGAAAGAGTGGGAGAATGTTTCAGGTCTAATGGACTAGATACACGCATAATACAAGTTAACCTTCTCATGGTCAGAACAGCTCAAGTATTCTGTTAAAAGTGATGTCAGATTATTTTGTTTAACTGTGAAGGAGTCATAGGAGCCTGAGTGAAATGTGGCACAGTTAACCTTCTTATGGTCAAGACAGCAGTTATTCACTAGAGTCATACGAAAGTGATGTTTAAAAAGAATGGACTTTGAAGAAAATGAAGGAGTGAGAGAGATTTGTAGACTGAAAGAAGCGGAAAGGCGAAAAAGACAAGTTAAGAAAATAAGTGTGAACAGATGACAGGGTAAGGAAAATTTGACGAGGTAAGGAAAATTGAAGAAAAATTGAAGTTTAGACAGAGAAGATGACAGGGTGAGAGAAGGTGAGACAAGTTAAGAAAAATTGTAGTTTAGAAAGAAGAAAATGAGAGGGTGAGGGAGAGTTTCATATTCAATGGGACTGTGTTAAGGTGTCGACCAGCAGCGAGGAAATACCCCAGCGTCACGTTCCCCTTCCCCGGCCTTCAATATCGCTGACAAGAGGGGCTTAATTCACCAGTATTAGGGTGTCTTTTATGAATATTTGACCACCTCGCTCACCCCCGCTGTGACGCATAGTGGGAGCCGGCCCAGGTGGAGAGGGGAGGGTATGGTGCTGGGGAGAGGAGGTGCCAGAGGAGGGGAGAGGGGGAAATAAGTTATGGAGAAGGTTTGTGAAGTGAGAGGACGGTGCGTGGGGGTTGTGGGACGGAGTGGTGGGGGTGAGTGGTGTGTAAAAGTGGGGATTGGGCGGGGGGTAAGAATGAACGGTTCTGGGAAAGGAGTGTTAGTAGGATTGGGGTTATTGTGCAGAAAAGGAGGTTTGAATAGGGGAAGGACTGTCTGAGGAGTTGTGGCGGAGGAAGGAGTAGAGGATAGAGGAGGTTGTGCCGGAGAGAGAGTTAAATGTGCTGGAGGGGGAGAGGGTTGGAAAAGGTGATGGAGATCAGAAAGTGTGTTTTAAGCGGTGAATGAGGGAAGCAGGGCTGGTGGAGATGTGATGGAGAGAGTAAGATGAGAATCCTAGTATTTGTGGATGTAGTGGAGGTGGGGATTTCATTGAGAGAGAGGCAGGAGTGGTGGAGGATTTGGTGGAGGAGGACCGGAGTGGTGTTGGGGGATCGGATGGGGATGGAGAGGATAGTGAAGGGATTAATGGACAGGGGGAGTGGATCAGATGGGGCGGGGGGGGGGTCGTAGTGCCGGTAGCAGAGGGAGGGAGGAAATATGAAGGGAGGGTAGAATCCAGTAGCATGATGTTGGTTAGAATTAGAGAGGAAAGTGGAATGAGAGAGAGAGAGAGAAAACTGGGAAACAGAGAAAGTAGGACTGTTAAGGGACTGAAGCCAAGGTAGGGAATAAACAGAAAGAAGGAAGAATGGTGAGGAAGTAAATAGGGAGAAAAAACTATATTTGTTGCAGAATTGGAACCAAGCAAAGGGATTTATTATACTGAAGGTGTCGGAGGGGAAGGGGGTGGTGTCATTTATAGCACAGAGGTATGGTATTATCCCGGTCACTATAACGGGTGCAGGGGCAGAGGTGTCGGGCCCTTGTTATTGCCGCCTGCTTGTTATTGATTGGCGCAAATTATGTTGTTGACGGCGCTAAGTAAGAGGAGGGGACGGAAGTGGGGGAGGGTGGATGGAGGGAGGTGAGTGAAGAGAAAGAGTGGTGGGGATGGTGGAAGGAAGGTGGATAGAGAGATGTGGAAGGAAGAATAGAGAAAGGGAAGTATAAAGGGGGAGGGTGGAATGGAAGTCGGTAGAAAATTGAAGGGAGGTAATCTGGGAGGAAGATAAGTAGAGATACGTGGAAGGGAGGTGGATAGAGAGAAAGATGGACGAAGAAGATAGGGTGGAAGAAAGGTGAATAGAGAGTTGGATGAAGGGAAGCTTGGGACTGTGAGAAGAGGAAGCAAAGATACAAGAAAATGGGCAGATAGGAAATAATGGGAAGAGAACAGGGACATTGAGAGACGGAAGTAGACGTAGTGATGAGAATGAAGTCAGTGGGATGATGCTGTTAGCCAGAAGGGGGAGGGGGGGGGAGTAAATTATATAAAAAGTAGGGGACAGTGAAAAATGGTGGTAAAGATTACTTCTAAGAGCGATAATGCACTGAGAAATGAAGGGGAGTGGGAGGAAGTGGCAATGTGTAACAGAGGTAAAGGTAGTGATAATTGAGTCACCGGACAGTAGGATGAATAGGGAGGAAGAAAATAATAGGAGAGTAGAGAGACAGAAACGGATATACAGATAGTGGTGGTAGGAATAAAGAATGGTAAGATGATGAAGGGGAAGAGAGGAAGTAGATGGACGAATAAGGGGGAAGATAAAGATAGTTTTAAGAGAGCCTGGGGCGAGAGGGTGAGATGGATGTGGCGGTTGAGGGCGTCTGACAACATTAATCATGTTTTGGACCACCTGAGTGCATTATTAAGCCCACCTCACACCTGCCTCACCACCACCACCACTATCGCCATCATCATCATTAGTGAAGGCAAGCTGGAAACCACGGCATGAGAGAGAGAGAGAGAGAGAGAGAGAGAGAGAGAGAGAGAGAGAGAGAGAGAGAAATAAACAAGGAGGGAAGCAGTCAAGCAGGTAAGCCTGTGAAAGTCGACTGGACAACAAAAATAATTAAAGTAGAAAAAGGGAAGGAAGATACATCAACATTTTTATGCATTGTTTTTAACTGCTCATGCATCTAGTTCATGGCAGTATCATGACGGAACAAGCAAAATAACGGTTGGTAAGCCTTCTTGTGCCTAGTAGTAGTAGTAATGGTAGTAGTAGTGGTAGTAGTAGTAATAGTAATAGCTGAACCAGCAGCAACAGCAGCAGTTGTAGTAGTAGTAGTAGTAGTATGTAGAATAAAATAAAGACATCGTAACAGGAAGGATGGAAGCAAGCGTATGGAACAATGACTGGGAATTAGAGAAGGGTGTGAAAAAGGCTGCTGGACAGGAAAGAGCAGGACCAACATTGTCATTGTATCAGTATGTAGCAGGAAATGAAAAAGATTGTACAGCAAAATAGGATGGGTTAGGGAGGGGAAAAGCATAGGGAAAATTGTAGGTGTGAGTGGAGAGGACTGAACTGTAATACATGCACCATTTGTTGGAAATGTTAGGATGATGGTGGCCAAAGGGGGAAGGGTACGAAAGAGAAAAGGTGGAAGAATAGAGGAAACTGACAAAAAATATCATCATCATCATCAACAGTTCACTCCTTGTGGAAATTTTTTCACTCTGGCCTGTTAGTTGTTTACGTGTTCTATCCGAGCCTGCTAGATTTTTTATTTCTTTCAGTCTGCCTCATCATTTTACCTCTTCATTCTGTCCCACATAACACTATGGATGAACTTTGGTTTGCACGAGGTAAGAGAGCAGTAATGAGAACAGGGAAGAGACAGCAAGGAACGAGTAGTTGGATTTCGAGGAAGAGGCGTGAGAAATAATTGTCTATGAAAGGAGAGATGAATAATGATCGACGAAAGGAGAAGGGAATAATCGTCGAGGAAAGGAAAGAGGAATAAATATCGAGGAAAGGAAAGAGGAATAAACATCGAGGAAAGGAAAGAGGAGTTATTGTGGAAGAAAGGAGAGAGGAATAAGGGAATATTTAACGACAGATTGCAGGTGTTATGAGAGAGAGAGAGACTTGGATGAGGGATTTCTGAGCTAGCAAGGTAGTTATGAGGTAAGGTAGATAGGTAGAAACGAAGCTTAAAGTGTTGCTGAGGTAAACTGAGATTGAAGTAAGGCAGTTATCAGGTAAGGAAAAGTTAGATGACATTAGGTTAGGTTAGGTTAATAGAGTCTCATTTCTGATGTGACTGGAAGAGGGCCAGACGGGTGAGGTAAGTAGACAAGGTAGATGGGAGATGAGGCAGATAGATGTTGCTGTGGTATATCGGTGAGGCTGTGATTGTACAGTAAGGCAGCCCTGGTGTTTGTAGTAGGACTAGACGGGTGAGGCAGATGTAGATAGGGTAGCTACGAAGTGAGGTAGATCAGGTTTTGCTAGAATGGTGAGACTGTGACTGGGTAAGGTAGGTCTGGTGTGACTGGAATAGAACCAGAGGTGGGGGCGAGGCAAGACGGATTAGGCAGGACTGGGAGACTCAGTTGAGAGTGAGGCAGGTGAGTGGAGCTTGACCAGGGCGAGGCAGGTCCCCATTGTGGCGGTGTTACGGGTGATTGAGCGTCCCCGGTGCTAATCCCCACCTCACATCCCCGAGCCCTTTGAGCACCAGTCGCCGCCAGGACGTTCCCGCCCCCCACGCGAGAGCCAGGCTGTAAGCGCGGCATGGCATGAGATTGCATTCCCCCCCCCCCCCATCTCCAAAGACTGCAACCCCTTCCCCCTCCCTTTCCCCAAAATTGCAGTCCCTCTCGCCTCGAAGGACTACAACGTCTCCCACACCTCCAAACACTGCAACCCCTCTGCCCCGCCTCCTTTTCTTCGTAATCTGAAACGTCTGGAGAGGCAACAGTCCTGAAAGAGTGACTGAAGATCTAAGTCGGGTCGAAGCTGTTGTATCCCTTCAGTAAACCTAATCTCCATACAAGGTTACTGTATAGTTCTTGAGACTGAACTGTTTACAGCACTTAGATCAGGCACAAGCCCTTAAATATTTGCATCCGTTCATAACATGATCCCCGAGACATCAACCCCCTGTGACCTTATCCTTTGGAGATTGCAACGCGGCCGGGAAAATCAACCACGTGGTAAAAAGTATAATCCTTAGTAAAGCTCAGTCCCTGGAAATATGCAACCCAGGAGACCAGTGGTTTTTATAAACATCCAGAAACCAACTGCCATTTTATACCTTTCACTTGAAATGGTAAGAGTTCATACCGGTATTTGTATAACACTGGTTCAATTACATTTCGTGTATACAGTATCTTGTTGCTGTGAAGAATCAGGGGAAATATGTGGACTTGAATTTGGTTCTTCATCAGTATGACCGTAAAAGATAGATTAATGAATAGATGCAGATTGATAGACAGGTAGGAATTTAGGTAGATAGACAGATAGTACAGCTGTGGTTTGTTACTGAAAGGTAGAGTGAAGAAAAGCGAATGAAAGTATTCTGTGACTGGTTGGAAAGAAGTAATAATAATTTAAAATCTGAATGAACATTACTTTTAGATAGTGCGGTATATTGTGCACGAATGCAGTAACAAGAGAGCGTGTGTTTGTGTATGTATATGTGCTTGTGTGTGTTTCCCACCTGCATGAACAGACGGTCCCACCTGCATGAACAGACGGTCCGCCTTGCCCCCCTCGTGCTCTGTCGCCCAACACGCCCCTTGGGAGGGTCATGTCACACATGACCCAACCTGGCAGACGGCTGGCGTGGCCTTTTGCTCTCCCCCGCCTCTTAACTCCCCGCCAGTCGCGCAAAAATCTGGCGACCTGACACCCTTTGGCAGGTAACAAGTCCCTTTGGTGGGGGTGTGACCTGGCCTGGGCTGGGAAGAGCAGCTGGACGGGTGGATCCGGGTGAACTTGTCTAAATTATGTTTCTTTGTTTTTTCACAGGTCGAGTTCATTACGGAAAAACTGGTCTCTTGTGTGACGGGCATTTGGCTTCTTCAGCTGTTGATACATAGGCTATTCTGAGACCATTCTGTGCCAAGGTTATCGTTGTTAGTTGAAATCATCGTCGTCGTCGTCGTTGTTGTTATTATTATTATTATTATTGATATTATTATTATTGATATTATTATTTTTATTATTATTATTGTTGTTGTTGTTGTTGTTGTTGTTGTTGTTGTTGTTGTTTTAGTTCTGTCTTTATTTCCTCTATTATAATGGGGTGGACAGGATTCGAAAATAAGTGAAAGACAACAAAGTAAGAGCAGCTGGAACTAATGATCAGTGCTTGACCATTAAGTTATTTACTCATCATTTATTGGGCGGACAATAAATCACTGCCACCATACCGGTATTTTTTGTTCCATGTTGTGTGATGTATGTTGCGACGTGGAGGCGAGTGCTGTGCAGGGAATCAGATAGCGTCGTCGTAACACCTGCCCCTGTAGTTTTAAAGAGTCCTATTTTTTTGTATATTATCTAGTCTTTTTTTCCTTTTTCCTTCTCCTTTTACTTTTTCATTCTGTTATCCTTTTTCTTTTTCTTCTTCCTTTTTCTTCGGTACACTTGTCTCCCTCTGTGGTTTTGAAGGATCCTATCTTTTTACTATTTTCCTGTCCTTTTTCAGTTTTATTTTTGCTGTTTTTCGCTTTTTTATTTTTTTTTTTTTCTTTTTTTTTTTTTTTTCGCTTTACTTGTCTCCCTCTCAGTTTGCTGTTCTCACAAGTCTTTTTTGTGTGTTTGGCCACGCACTCAGCTGGGGATGTGTTTATTTTGGGTGATAGAATCCAACTCAGTTTTTACGCTAAGCAAGTCTCCATAACAGTAAGTAAGCCATGTTATTTTTTTCGTGTTTTGTCACCAATATTCACTATTATTTTGTTGTTGTGAAGGATTTGATATCTGCGTGAATTAAACCATATGGTGGTTATAGGAGTACACCAGCAGTTTCATGCATAAGTTAGGCTAAGGAAAGTTACTTAATATCAAATCTAATGTGATAGTGAACTGTTTGGTAGTTACGTGAATGGAAATGTAATCCGTTTAATATACAGCTTGAACTTGGCAGAGTTTATTCACTATTCACTCTACAATCTGGCATCTGCACGGTGTTGAACAGGGACGCATACATGTGATGGCAGATATAAGCAGGCCGCTTTATTACTTGGTTATACAAACGTCCCTTAACTACTGTCCCCCAATAGGAGAATGGTGAACTGCTAATCACCTTAAGCCTGCAGTCCACCGGGTTGACATTTCAGATGATCCCTGGGCTGCAACTACTACCATCCCTAGTCTCTCTATGAATACAAATAAAGCTTAGGAAAGTTCGTAAATGCTAAACTTAACAATCCCTCACAAACTTGTAAGCTGCCACCAGGAGTAGGGGACTTATCTATGAAGCATCTTTGCCTGTTTCTGTGAAGTTCCCATGGCGATTATTATGAGAATTATTTTTTCTTTGTTTTCGCTTCTCATTGTAGTATTTTCCTTTGTTCTGATGTGAAGTATTTGGTAGCTCTGTGAGTAAAGATTAAAGCAAAAGCAAGAAGTCTTAACCTTCTTAGTACAGTGACGTCCTTTGCATTTTATTTTTGCACCTTCCAAAGATTTTATTCGGCATAGAGAAAATTTACGAACTGGAGAGGGTTAGGTGCTGCCATCATTAGCCGTCTGTCTGTCTCAGAAACTTCCAAGCTGAATTTTAAACAAATAAGTAAACTAGAGTGTGCACAGAGAGAGCACAGGCCAGTGCCATTGTCATTTAAAAGCAGCCGGAGCCGGATCCATGGAGATATTTTGTGGAATACATAGGATCCGGATCCCCCAGAAAATTTAAAAAATTGTTCCTTGACCCGTGGCCCACTCCTTCACAAAAATTTTATTGAAATTCATTGAGAACTTTTGCAGATATTGTGCGGGATACATAGGATCCGGATCCGCCCCCAAATTTAATCACACAAAGTTTCATTGAAATTAATTGAAAACTTTTGGAGAAAGCGTCAGGACAAACAGACAAACAAACGTAGGTGAATACATAACCTCCTCCAACTTCGTTGGCGGAGGTAATAAATAAATAAATGCCGGGAGGGAGCGAGCGTATAATGAATAATACGTCTTTCGATTGAAGGGGTAAAAAATAAATTAAGCTCAAGAAAGTTTTTAAATACGACCCTTGTTGTTGTGGCCGGTGTTGTCATCCTAGTTTGTGCTGCTGCCACAGAACTGATTACCCACCTGCACATGACTAACACCTTTGATGTCCAGGACGTATAATTAAATATATAATAGTTTTTAATATTTTGGAAGCAGAGCAGATGGATATGTCACTATTATGTGGGAGGTGTTAGTTATCATTTATATTCTGTATCAGTACTGTGGTTATGCGGAGTTATTGTTCCAGGATGAAGTAATGGACAGAACTTTTAAGTCTGTATTACGTAAATATATATGGAATTTCAAAGAAAAATTAAATGCATTATTACCCGGTGTATATTGGCTTTTCGCAGATATTATATGGGAAAGACGAATTATACAAGTATCAGGTAATGAGATCCTCCTACCTGCTTTATAAAAGGTGCATTACCAACACCTCATTAAGAAAATCATTTCCTTACTAATACCCATAAAGAATGAATTAGAAAATGTGATCTATTACTAACAACTCTGTCTCTGTCTGACAGGCACTTTTGGCCGGGCCTGAAGACGCGGCTGAGTATGAAGAAGACACCATAGACGCTGGGAGCCGGGTCCTGCCTGATATGGTTCTGGACGACTCCGGGGCTCACGTATTCGTCCTTACCACCACCAAGGTAAGCCTCGATCAAAGCTTTTTTCTTTTACATTATCTGGACTGCAGTATATGAAGGTAAGAGAAGTGGCTAGCTTTGATCTTCTTCCTTTTTTATATATAGAAAAAAATGGAAAAGAACTTGTGAAACAAGCTAATGCAAGTGTCAGCCTTTTGTGTGTGTGTGGAATTTGTCAGAAGGGAAAGGAGTGCTGGTCAGATCAATAAAAATGTGTAAAACATAAATGAAAACAGGTAAAATGCTGTACTGCTGGTTCTGTTAAGGAACTACAGTAAATTGAATACAGGTGAGTTCAGAAAAAGTCTGTTCAGAGAAAGAAGACTAGAAGTGAGAGAGTGTTTATCAGCCCACAAAATGAAGGGAAAGGACAGATTGGAAACGGTTATTAGCAGTACGGTGTAAGAAAAAGAAAAGTGGAGCTTAGCCCATATTGCGCCAGCTCACTTTAGGGTGGAAAATCCTCGCCGAATGCCAGAATGTAATGAACGAGCTCCAAAAAGGGGAAGGGAGGGCTTTTTATTATTTCGAGCACAGCCTGAGCACCGGGTGTATGGAACTGCTTCATAAACACTTGCTGACATCCCCCTCTCTACCCTGTCCCTCGCACTGCCACCGCCTTCCACCTCCTCTATATGTTTCTCCCTGATAATTTATTTCTGGACATTCCCTTTTTCTTTCTTACCCTCATAATGTGTCTGCCTTTACGTTCAGTAATCCATCTTCCTTGCTGTGATAACATCATTGTCTCTTTCAATCTCTCTAATGTATGTGTCCTCCGATCCGTATTTCATCATTTACTCTGTTTCATTCTTGCCCTCACGCCATCTCTTTACGCTCTATCCCCCATCTCTCCCTCTTCCTTGCCCCCAATTTGGTACTTTCGAGCTCACATTTATCTGACTCTTTTCGTTCCCCTCAGGATTTGGGGATATGTATTCTTGCATCCTTTCCCTCTCACTGCCAACTTTTTCCCGCTTCTAAATTCCTTTCTCGCTCTTCCTTCCCCTTGTACTATCTCAGGGTTCTTATATCACTTCTTTTTCGTTCCCATTTCAGTATTTTTTTCTCATCAGCTTCGTCGATGCTGTTAATTACTATCTTGTATATATGAAACAGTACCAAGTAATTAACAGTCTCAGTTATTTCCCTCTCTTAGCCCTCATAGCGTCTCAGTCTCTCTAATCCACTCCCAGTTTGTACGGTGGTCTTGTTTGTAGTTGGTGTAGCTGGTAGTTAATTAGATGGATGGTTATAGTGGTTACCGGGGATGGTGGTAGTTGGTGTGAGTGATAGTTGGCGGAACTGGTAGTGGTGGGTGGTGTAAGCTGTGATGGTTGGCGCTGATTCCTGGTGATACGCGTGTTGATGATAGTTTAGGTTGCTCATAGCGTGTTAATGAATGTGATAGTGATGGCCAGTGAGGGAGGATATTATGACTGGTGGGGATGCTGGTGTTGGTGGTTGGCGTGATTTAGTGGAATGTTGTGCTGGAGTATCTGGTTTAGTGATGTTAGGTAAGGGTAGTGGTTGTAGTGAATGGTGGTGGTAGATGCTGTTTAATGATAACAGTGATAAAGCTGGTAGCTGGTGTCGGTGATGGCTTGTCAGAGATTGTGATAGTTGATGGAGGACAAGAATGGTGGTGCCAGGTGGTGGTTGAAGGGCTATGGTGGTGATGAATGGAGAGGATGGTGGTAGTGGTGGTTGTTGAGGGTACTGTTACGTTGGGCTGCTGATTGGTAAAGGTTTGTTAAGGTCTGCGGTAGTGTTGACTGGTGAGTGTAGTGGTTGGTGATGATTTGTTAACGATTACTTAGTGACAGAGGCCGTGGGTAATAGTGCCCATGGAGGTGTTGATTGGTGATAGATTTTGATAGCTTATGAAGGATTGTGATGGTGTTGTTAAGGGTGAATGATATGGTTTCTTGAGGATTGCAGTGGCGATTGACGGAGAGGGTTGGGTTCGTTCGAAAGGATGTGACAATGGTTGTAGTGGTGGTGGTGGTGGTGGTTATTGAGAATGTTGAAGATAGTGGTTTTGGTGGTTGATGAGTTTTGGTGATACTGGTTGTGGTTATGGTGGTTGGTCATGATGATGGTGATATTTGTTATGATTAATGGTTGGTGAGTGTTGGTGAAAATGGTTGTGATTGTGATAGTTGGTGAGTGTTGGTGACACTGGTTGTTGTGATGGTGTTTGGTGAGTGTTGGTGATACTGATCGTGATTGTGGTGGCTGGTGAGGTTGTTGATAATATTAATGGTGGTTATGGTGATAGGTGATGTTGCTGTTGATATTGGTTGCAGTTGTGGTGGTTGGTAAGGGTGTTGGTGGTATTAGTTGTGGTTACGGTGGTTGGTGAGAGTGTGGATGGTATTGGTTGTGTTTGGTGAGAGTGTTGGTAATAGTGGTGGTGGTTTTGGTAAGGTTGGTGAGAGTGTCTGAGGGTGAGCATCCAGAGTGAAGATTGTATCAGCCAAGCCTCGCCCAGGGCAGGAAGACCCTCTGGCTTTTACTGCCCGCTCCACCACTCCTCCAGCCTGCCTCTCCTTCCTCCGCCTCCTATTCTCATTCTTTCTCTCTTCCCCTTCTTATCATTTCTCCTCGCTTCCCCTTCTTCTCGTTCCTCCTCTCTTTCTTCTAGTTAACATTTTTCTTCTGCTTTTCGCTTCTTCCTCTCATACCTGTTGTTCTTCCCCCTCTCCTTATATACAGTATATAAGTTTTCCGTAGTTCGTCTTATTCTGACCCGTGGTTCCCCTCTCTTTCCTCCTTCCTGCTTAATTTTTTTTCTCTGTCTTTCGCCTTTTCTCCCTGTCGCTTTTGTGTCTTTATTTTTTACTTCTGTTTGTCTGTCCTTTCATTGTGTCCTGCCTTTCTTTATATTTCTGCTTGTCCGTTCTTCCTTTCCTGCTTGTCGATTCTACTCCTCTTACATGACCATTCTTCCCCTCCAGTCTGTCACTCATTCTCTCTCTTTCCTGACGTTTCTTGTGGTTGATTTTTTTCTTCTTTCTGTCACTTCTTTCTCATCTTCACATCCCTATCTATTTTTCCATTTTTGACGTGTTCTGTTTGTCTTTCTCCTTTCTGTTGTTTCTGTTCTTCTTACTTTCTTCATCTTGTTTTCATTTGCTTCCTTCCTTATTCTCCTTCCCGACGTTCTTCCTGACGTCTTGTTTCAGGCCTGCTTATAATTTTGCCTTCTCTTCCATCCCACTGCCATGTCTGACGTTTCTCTCTCTTGCGCCAGACTTACTTTCAGCCATTTCAGCATTCCACGGTTATCCTGTTGCTTATTATCATTAGCGTCTCTTTTATGTCTAACTTTTTATCTCCTCTTTCGTCTTTACTCGTTTCTTGTTAGCCCCCTTTTTTTTCTTGAGTTCTTCCTCTTTCCTCTTTTTCCTGTTTTCTTATTATCTTGCTG
>JAGKTI010022555.1:0-15206 GCA_018397915.1 Birgus latro
ATATATACACACACACACGAAACCTATATATAGTATACGGTATATACCGTATACAGTATATCAATTTGTTGCTCCTTCGTACTGTTATAAAACTGCCTATTCACAAATAACTGGCTTAACAATATCTCTGTTTCTTCAGTTCAAGGACTCCCTTTATGTTACAAATTAGTTTATGATTATATGATGTAACCGCACTAGTGACTGAAACCATTTATATGTATTTTTTTTAATTTTAGTACATTAGATATATATTAGTACATTTATTACGGTTTAGATAACATCAAATTTCTAAGTTTTGTTTTTAATAGACTGGACGGCGTAGCTGCCATTTTTGTCGCTTCACTGACTGGTTGGATGTAAAGACCCTTCCCAGTTGTATACTGTATACATATTTCACATTTTTATATACCCCAGTTGTTTGCACATGTTATAACCCCATACATCATATGGTGGGCACGGGGAAGCGTTGGGTGGGGGGGGGGGGGGGGGGGGGGCAAGAGTTTGGCTGGAGAGCCTTGGGGGCTGGGGCCGGATGCATTAACGCAGTTGCGGTCCCGTAACTTACGGGCGGGAGAAGAGGAAGCGGCGTCGGATGTTGGCATGCACTAAACGCTGTCGGAGCCCTTACGGGAGCGGGAGTTACGATCTCCGCTAAGGGTGGGCCCGACCATCCTTAAAATCTCCCGTTTCTTTTAGCCACCAGGAAATAAATTGATTTAAGCATTCTCTCGTGTAAACGAATTATTTCACCATACTGGTGCTATTGAGGTGCTATACAACATATACATTGCGGTGAATTGTATATTAGTGTAAATTAGTGGTTTCAGTACTAGTGTTCATTAGTATTCTACTGTAATATGTGCACATCAGTGTTGTGTAGTACTGTAGAGTTCATTAGTGTTTTACAGTATTAAAGTATGCTTTAGGTTGGTAGAAAATTATAGTGTGCTTTAATGTTGTAACCTACAGTAGTATACAGTAATGTTATGTGAAATAGTGTAAGGTGCAGTGCGGTACAGTAGTATATGTTGTGTTGTGCAGTAGTGTACACTGTCATGACAAGAGCCTTAGGAAAATGGCCTAACAGGTCAACAAAGTCCCCTTTCTAATATAGTTTTAAGATAGATTAGGTTAGGTTAATTCAAAATCAAGGTCAGGTTAGGTTTGATTAGGTTAATTTTTGTTAGGTTTGTTTATTGTGGATTGGGTTATTGTAAGGTTAGCTTAGTTTAATTTAGGCTCATTTAAGGTTAGGTTAGTATAAGAATTAGGTTAGGTTAGGTTAGTTTAAATATGTTGGTTAGATTAGGTTAATTTTTGTTAGGTATGGTTTGTATATTTTTGGAGTGAGTAATGGTGGTGTTAGCTTTGTTAAACTTAGGTTAGGCTAATTTAAGGTTAGGTGAGTGTTGGGTGAGATTGAGTTAGTTTAAGAATTAGGTTAAGCTTTGGTTACTTTTATAGCTTAGACTGGATTATTTTAAACTTAGCTTATTTAAGATAGGATAGTTCATTATTTGAAGGTTTCAAATTAGCTTAATTTATTAGGCTAGGCTAATTTACGTTCAGGGTTATGTTGAGTTGGCATATGGTAGTTAAGCTGGGTGAAGTGGACAAGGGGCATTTTGACAGTTCAAGGGGGGAATTAATTAAAAAAGTCAAGACAGTCACAAAAGCCTGTTATGTTGGTTTGATCTGATGGTATTTGGCTTTTGATTTGAACTTTCTAAGAGTTAGGACAAAATCTGGATCCTCACAATTGACATGCCCACATAAAAGTACAAAATCTGAATAATTTTCCCGGAAATACCAAAAATTTCCCTAAAACCACTACATTCTTTGCCATAAAAATTTAAGATTAACTCTTGAATATATATTTATTCAAAACTTCTGAGGAGGGTTGGAGACCCCTCTTGGGATTCAGTATTTTCTGGTTAAAGTGAGGAATGACCGAGAACAGTATGTGAATCTCTGACCAAGGTTAAGGTTAGATAAATTTAGCTTGTTAGGTCAGGTTAAGATTTTTCTTTTTTTGTGGCTTAGGCTAGCTTGTTCGATGTGGCTGTTATGTTTGTTCAGCTAAGTTTTGTTAGGTTATTTAGTTAGGAAAGGTTAGGTTGTTCGTTTAGGTTAGGTTGTTTGGTAAGGTCAAGTTGTTTGGTTAAGGTTAGGTTAGGTTGGTTGGCTTAGCTAAGGCTGTTCAGTTACCTTAGGTCAGGTTACTTGAGGTTGTTAGGACAGGATAGGTTACTGTTAAACAAAACAAAAAAATAATACAAATTTATTTTCTTTGCTGGAGCTTTTGTCCCAGCGTGCTTTATCTAGGGTGCTTTGTTCGACATAAAATGTCATGTACCGTAGTGTACAGTGTACAGCTGTGTCAGTTTAATTTTGCACAACGCACATTAATGTCATCGTAGTGTTGTACAGCTGTAATGTTAACCCACCTCATCCCGGGAACTTTTTACCTAACCCACCCCCAGAACCCGGCAAATTTTCGACTTTTTGTTTTTTTGGCTCAAACCTCCGCTTTTGGTGAGAAACAATGGAAAATCACCAAGAAAGTGTGCTCAGAAGTGGTCTAGACAGGTATGCCTCCGTGCACCTGGGCCCCGTACTCTTATGTAAGGGCGCGGTGGTTGCCACATTTTCTGTGATGGGGTAACTACTCCAAACCACCCATGATACATAAATATACATTTATTAGGTCAAAATTTACATGTACTATAAGAATATATTGGTTTTCAAACAACAATATAGGCGATATAAGCGTAAGTTCATTATGGGACTACCTGAGAATCGCCAATTTCTGTCACACTTGATTCCCTGAGACTATTCTTTCAACTTACATTCTATTTCTCAGCTTACATTATACTTTTCTACAATCATTATATCATTTCCAACTTTCTATAACACATATCACATACTCACAGGCCTTACTATTATTAATGAGCGTAATATTATCGCATATTGACATGCCTTACTATTAAACTGAGTTAATATCGCAAGCACACGGTATTCCTTTCTTATTTTCAACATCGAGTATAGTTTTCCACAAAGATTATACCAATTTTCAACTTCTAAAACTGTTTTCACATATTGACAGGCCTTACTGTTATTATTGACCGTAATATTATTGCATATTGACATGCCTTACTATTATATTGAGCATGATATTATCGCAAGCACACAGTATTACATGGTATTCTTCAACTTCCACTACAATTTTCAACAAAGATTATTACCATTGTAAGCACATATATTTACATGACTTAGTATTATAGTGAGCATGATATTCTCGCGAGCCCACAGTACTGCATTCCATTTTCCAGCTTTCAATTTACTTTTCCACAGAGATTATTATCATTTTCCAACATTTATCACAGATATACCTGCTACTGAGCGATATACTTTTACAAGCACACAGTATCACTTAGAATATACAGGTATACCAACATTTTCAGTAATGTAGGAGGCTATGGTACTGCTTGAAACAGGGCTCAAGGCACAAGCCGACGTTACACTCGACACACTCGTATCTCGTGTCTCGTCTGTCTGTGCTTGCCCTGATGGTAGAGTTGCTGCACACATGACAGCGGTGCTATGGTCTGGGGCGGTTTTGTGTAGGAGGAATGATGGTAAGGAAGTGGCGTCCTGTGAACCGTAGGGGCGTCTGGGTGGCAGTGGCGGTGCGGGTGCGAGGGTGGGTCCTTTCCTCTGCATATGTCCCAATGATCTCTCGGGAAAGTTCCTCACAAACCCCTCGAAGGTCTCTGATTTCCCTGTCATCAAGGCATGGAGGTAATGGCAGTTGAGGACCGCGATATCAAGCAGGTGGAAGATTTTCTTGTACCACTTCATCGTGGTCCTGGCACATTCCATATAGGAAATCATGGAGTCAGACTGGTCTACCTGCCTCATGTTCACATTGTATTCCACTACTGACTCAGGTTTCCAGACGTGGGTCCTCCTCTGGCCGGTGTACTCCACGGATTCTGTGTGGTGCACCAGGGAGTGGTGTACAGTGGACGGGAGGGAAACTTCTCTCTTGTGGTTCCATACAGTGGCGAGGATGTTATCTGCCTTGAAGAAAACCAACTCATTCCTGTCGAGTTTCACCATATGACGTCGGTTTCTCTTGACAGTGCCACAGACTCTGGTGTCATGACGGTGGAGGTACTGAGCGAGAAGAGGGCTAGTGTACCAGTCGTCGAGGTACAAGACGTGACCACGATGAAGGTACTGCTCTATCACGGTCTTTACCATAGCCCCTGAGAGTCCTATGTTCCGATTTTCTGTTATGTCTGTCTGTCTGTGTGCCAGTGTACAAGACTATGTCTTGCACATAACCAATTTTACAGCCACACATAACAATGATCTTGAAACCAAAACGGTGCCTTTTGCTGCGTATGTACTGGCGAAAGGAAATATTGCCTTTCCACAATACAAGACTCTCGTCTATGACAAGGTCTCTGTAAGGATAAAAACAAGCCTAATTCTCCTCATTTTATCTGTTATAAGCTTTAGCAGGGTCATCTGCATCATAAAAGTGGAGGCAGCTCAGAATGTACTCCGATCTATTCAGACCCATAACTCTGCTGAAGAAAGGTATTTAAGTAATGGGGTCAGTAGACCAGTAAGCCGGAATTTGTCCTTTACGTGCTATACCCATCAAGAGAACCAAGGCAAAAAATAAGATCTCACTTACTGTGACAGGGTAACCATACGCTCGTGAATGCCTGCTTGTTGTCCCTTGACGCTCCATTTCACTCTGCAGCCTCTCACCAAAGATGCTTATTCTCCACAATCTGCTCTGAGAAGTAAATGTGGAAGAAATCCACCATGGTGGAGACTGCATTAATATGTGGAGCAGTGCAGCCAGACCGCCACTCCTCTGTGAAGGGGTGAATCGTGGATTCAAAATCACTCCCATCCTCCCAGACCCACGACACATCACCGTCACTACCCTCGTCAACACTGTCGCCTTCGTCAGGGCATGGAGGAGAGAGTGGTGGGGGTGGATGGGGAGGTGGAGAGCGGCGCCTTTTCCCACTCACGGTCCTCTTCCCTCTCCCTTTTCCTTTTCCCTTGGCCTTAGCTTTCACCCCCTTCCCCACATCACAGGGCTGCGGAGAGGGAGCGCGGGAATGTTGTGGGGCGAATGATGTACTGGGGAGCGGCTCCACATCACCTGCCCGCCGCCCAGGTGCACCACGCGGGAGCGCGTGACCTCCCTCCCTAACACCACCACTTTCACTTTCACTACTCCTCACTCCTGCCCCTACACTTCCGCCATCCCCAGACAAAGAAACAGAGCCATACCTTTTACGCCGCCTCGCTCCTTCCACTCCGCGTGGCGAGATCTATTCACTTCCCAACCACGTGGCAACACCACACGTCCACGTGCTCTGCCCTCTTCCTCGCCCGACCTTTCGTGCACAGGCTGGATAGAGGTGCATCCACGTCCTCGTGGTCTAGCCTGGCCAGTATGTTATGTACCGCCGCTTCCTCGGAGACGGAACCTCCTCGTCACTGCTACTCGTCTAATTGGCCAGAAGCATGTAGTCTTTGTCCATGGAATCATTGTCTATTGGCGAATCACTATTGCCAGTGAATTCCTCAGCTGGGTAGGCATGGACGGCTTGGGTTTGCTCGTCAGAGAGGCCTTGGCACGCCATGTCTGTCCTGGGTCACTGCTACAAGGTGAGTGTCCAAGTCACAGGTGAGCAAGGGTCATGCAGGGTCTGGGAGCATCCCCACCTGGTGGCAGGTAGAGGAAGGTGTCACGTGTCTATGTACCAAAAATCTCCCACGAAATTTGAAAAATTTGGAAATGACAGGCCTTGCAATTGCATAACACATAATGCACGTCGTCGGGACTGAGCATGACATAAGGTTGCAACGTGCATTGTATGTCGACGGGACGGGGCGGGTTAAATATACAAGTAATTCAGTCTGTACAGTATACTGAAGATAATGTACATTATTGTAAAATAAGAGTAATGTACAGTACTGCTGCACAACATGCAGAAACATGTGTTGGTAATAATGTTAGTACTGTTTTTTGCTCACTGCACTTTCCAAACTGGGAAACATTTCATATATTTCATTCAAGCCTGTCCCCCGTTTTGTTTTTGAGTTCTCGTCAGCTGAGAGTCAGTTTCACCAAACATGATGATTTGCTGAAGCTTCTAGGCAGAGAAGCATCCTGCGTTGTGATTGGCCAAAGCATTTATCAGCTGAGCGGGGAAAAAATCCCCAAAACACAGCGAGTTCTTCCCTACCCTTAGCCTTACGGTCACCATACGATGGTGAGAGAAATGTTAGTACATGGCAAAACACCGACCATTGAACTGGGACCATAGCGGTGGCGCCTTTACAGGTACCTTATGGGGACA
The DNA here is from genome assembly GCA_018397915.1 of Birgus latro. Lineage (NCBI taxonomy): Eukaryota > Metazoa > Arthropoda > Malacostraca > Decapoda > Coenobitidae > Birgus > Birgus latro. Next base: position 6,399 of record JAGKTI010022555.1, read on the forward strand.
CGTTAGTGCATCTGCCCCCAGGTCCACTAATGTGTACCCTGTAAGGTTACCATAAGGACGCCGCCGCTATGGTCCCATAGTATGGTCAGTGTTTTGCCATTTACTAAGATTTCTCTCACCATTGTATAGTGACCGTATGGCTAAGGGCGGGGGAGAACTCGCTGTGTTTGGGGGAATTTTTCCCCACTGAGCTGATCACAATGCAGGATGCATCTCTGCCTAGAAGTTTCAGCCAATCTTCGTGTTTGAAGACGCTGACAAGAACTAAAAAAAAAAAAAAAAAGTAGGGGACAGGCCCTCTCACATGTGAATGAAATATGTCAAATGTTTGTCAGTCTGGGAAGTGCAGAGTGAGCAGAAAACATTGCTCACATTATTACAAGTACAACTACTGTTGCATGTTGTGCAGCAGTAATGTACAGTAATATTACTTTAACCCATCACGTCCCAACCGATTTTCCACCTCTGACCTCCCCAAAAAATCCTGACCAATTTCGGATTTTTTTGGGGGGGGGCTCAAACCTCCGCTTTTGGTGAGAAACATCAACAATTCATAGAGATATCGCCCCCCCTGAGCTTATAAATGTTGCTACAGGTGGCAGTCACCCTTACCTTTTCATTTTCTCTGAGGGTACCTGGCTTCAAAGAAAACGAACTATGGGAGGGTTAACTAATTCAAGCAACTTTAAATTACGTATTTATGAATTTATTTGGTACGAATTTATATGCAGTACAAGAGTATAATGGTTTTCACACAGTAATACAGGCGATATAAGCATTGTTCAGTCACCAAACACATCAATATATGGCACCTTCCTTTACGACATCACCATCTCATCACTTCTTTTTGTTTCTTTCTCTAGCTTGTTTATTCCTTTGTCCTCCACCTCAGGAATCACTTTCACCGTGAATTTCGTCATTGGAGAGACCGTGGCATGACATGTCACAACCGAACAGGTGAACTGCCAAGAAAATGGCGTGTGGGGGAGAGGGGGCGTCAGGTGGGGCCAGGCAGTATCCCCGCTTGGCAGTGGGTGGAGGAAGGTCTCCCACATAGGCCTACCAAAAGTCACCCGTGAAACTTGAAAAATGTGCAGATGACTGACCTTGCAATTGCATAATGTATGGGTACGTCGTCGGGTGTCACCATGACAAAACGTTGCAACATACCCATTCGTCGTCGGGACACCTCGAGTTAATGTACATTGCTGTACTTTTACTATAATGTACAGACTGAACTATACTTAACATTACAGCTATATATCACTACAAAAACATTAATGTGCATTGTACAGAACTAAACAGACACCGCAGCACATTGCACACTACATATGTAGAACGCAGGTCCCTAGTACACAAGCCCCCCAGATAAATGCACAAGCAAGGAAAATAAATTTTTGTATTATTTCCTTCATTTGTTTAACAGTAACCAATCCTGACCTAACAACCTAAAATAACCAGGGTTGGCAAAAAAAAAAAAAAAATGCCCAAGCCACCTTTTTTCACAAAATAACCCGATAAAACCCAGGTAAAGGTGTGTGTTTTTAAGTGTGCCATAAAACACACAAAATAATAATGTTTATACATAATTATGGACAGCCCAATTAAATTATAATTTTACACAATGAAAATTTTACACAATGAGTTGAATGAGGGGGATGATCATATTTTGACTTTTTTGTCTGTTACCCCTGAGCTGCCTGCCACACTGTAAAACATGTTTCAACATAATAGCACACCTTATGAGTTGACAGACAGATCAGTGCACGCTACACAGTAGTAAAAGAAGGATTCATTTCTTTTGCTGTTACCACACAGTAGTAGGAAAAGGACTCATTTCCTTTGCTGCTGCAACTTTCTTTGGTAATTTTGCACTTACATTTCCTATTTTTCTTACAAGTGAAAAATTTATCTATCTAATGCAAGACGCCTTAATCCCGTAAGTGGCAGCCACAAACAAATTACCCCCATGTTGCCCTGTCCCCAGCCATTTTACTGCCCTGCTCCCAGCTCACACACCCCTCTCTCATATACTTCTCCACTCCATCCCTCCATCTCAACCTTGGCCTCCCCCTCCCCTTCTCCCCCTTCACCTCATTCACATACACTCTGCTCGGCAGCCCCTCGCTCTCCATCTTCTCTACATGGCCAAACCACCCCAATGTGTTTTCCTAGTTTCCTGTGACATCCACATCCACACCTCAACACTCCTTCACTTCCATATTTGTTAGTCTGTCTCTCCGTGTGACTCCACATGCTTCTCTTAAATAACTCATTTCCACTGCTCTCACTCTTGACTGGTGTACCTCCAACATGGTCCAAGCTTCAGTTCCATACGTTAGAGTTGGCATCACAATACTGTCAAGCAGTAACTTTTTCACTTCCATGCTCAATTCCCTGTTTCTGATCACTGCTTTGAAGGAACAGCAACCTTTCTTCGTTCTTGCACCCTTTCAAGCACTTCACCCTCCAAACTTCCATCCTATTCAACACAGAACCCAGGTACTTAAATGCACTCACATTTTCCATTTCTTCTTCATCCTACCTCACAATACATTCACTAACTTCATTTCTCTCGAAGACCATAACTTTACTCTTCCCTACATTCACTTTCGATTCAGTTTCTTTCACACGCTCCGAAACTCATCCACCAAGCCTTGCAGCTCCCCTTCGTCTTCACTTAACAACACAATATCATCTGCAAACAACAATACAGGGAGTTTTCAAACACTGCCCTCTCTCATTAGGGCCACTCCAACATCCACTGCCCTACCTTGTATCTCTTTTATAACCCCATCCATATACAGACTGAACAATCATGGAAACATGACGCATCCCTGTTTCAGTCCAACCATCAAATAGAAAAATTCACTCAGTTTACTATCCACACGCTCTGCAACCTTAGCACCCTCGTACATACTCTTTACAGGATTCAACAATTTCCCATTTACTCCATATATTCTCAATACTTTCCACAATCCTTGTCTATCCACCCTGTCATATGCTTTCTCCAAATCCATGAAGGCCGCAATCAACTTCTTTCCCTTCTCGAGAAACGTTTCCACTAAAGACCTAAGAATGAATATCTGATCTACACAACTTCTTCCCTTCCTAAAACCTCCCTGTTCTTCTCCAACTAATTCCTCTGTTATTTCCCTAACTCCGTCAGTATGTTTTTTTTTTTTTTAATGCAAGGAAGAATGAACCAAAGGCCATGGGCACGCATACCGCTTCCTCCAAGAAAAAACAAAAACAATACTAAAGACAGCCAAATTCAAGATCCATTCATTCCAAGATGCCAGGACACGCTGCGTTTGAAAGACTGGAGATCATAGGAAGTAGGAAATACTGACAGAGGACGACCAGTCCAGAGTTGACCAGTTGCATAAATGAAGGACTGGGAGTAACGGTTCACTCTTGCATTAGAGAGTTGGACAGAAAAGGGATGAGAGTTTGTTGCTAGACGGGTATACTACATGCCCATCATAGAGGTAAAGGGATGCAAGCAGACAGTTCAGAGGAACAGTGACCACTGTAGTAACGGTAGAAGAGAGATAAAGATGCAACAGTGAGGCGAAGAGACAGAGGTTGAAGGGAGCTATTAAGAGGAGGAAAGTTAACACCTTAACCGTGGGGTTGATGGAGACGGTTCTTGCCCTTCCCGCTTGGGGTAATTTGCGCTCTGACTGACTTTTAAAAATATTTGCCAAAAATCAGTTATTACTCCTAGAATATTATAATTAAATATGCTTATTGCACAGACCTTCAGCTTTCTCCTGGGATGTTTGTTGAGCCTTTGTCTACTACTGTAGGCCTTGTGGAGACTTCTGAATTTGGGTAACGAAGTCTCCAACTTAAACTTCCCGACAGCCCGTAATATGAATACCAATGCCTGATATTATCACTAGAAACACTATATTTAATATTTCCAAGTAGTTTGGAATCCATACTCCCCATAAAAAAACACTGTGAAAGCAATTTAAATTCCGAGCCTTCCAATCGCGCTAGTTCGCAGCCCGTATTCGGTCATTTCTTATTCATATACACACTCACGCTTTATTACTTATAGTACTCTATTACACTTATGTATATATCTACAGTCATTTGCCGCTTCCCACACAATGTTTAGTAGGGGTAAGGGTCACAGGGCCTTTAACAATGGCTGCAAAAGCGGCGGAAATGGAGGGGCGCGACAGCGACGTGATTCCACCTTGAAGGATGACATTGAACTGAATGATGTACGTATCTGGGTAGCCAAGGGTTGAAAATGTCAGCTGCTAATGCATATGCTATAAAATAAGTCGTAGGAAATCTAGACAATACATAATAAATTAGGTAGTTCCAGATGAATATAAATATAACTCAGGCTTCTTGAAAGCCCTGATGAATTCAAAACAACACAGAATCACCAAAGTGACACCCCGTGGTTTGATCCATTGCCACCAACTGTCACCACAGTGACGACCCGCAGTTAAGTGGTTAATGAGACAAAAAGTCTTTAACTCCACCCTACTGAGAAGAGCTGCATGTGGGGAGCCTCCCCACACGTAAGCTGTACTCTATACAGGAGCATATAAGACTCGTGTACAAGGTCAACAACTGTGCAGGGGTAAAGAAAGTTCGGAGTCGGCTTAGCACACCCAATCTCTTGGAAGCAGATTTCACAAGAGATTTAATATGTTCTTTCCAAGATAAATCCCGAGAGTATGAAACCCCAAGCAAGTTTAAGGATGATGCAGGACCGAGCTAGACATTATTAAACATTAGTGGGTAATCCTGTGGAAGATTTTGTTGGGATAAAATGTGTAAGAACTGAGTCTTTGATGCATTAAAAACAACAAGATAATTTTTACCCCAATCAGAGATACAAACCAAATCAGACATTAGGTGTGCCATAGCCTCAACCCTTGTTTGTTGAAGTAGCTGCTGAGATGGACGTTGCGGAAACCGAATGGAAAGGTGAAGGGTGGAATCATCAGCATATGAGTGGATAGGGTTAGATGTACAGCTTAGAAGGTCACTGATGAATAAAAGGAAGAGAGCTGGTGATAGGACAGAGCCCAGAAGAACACCAGTGTTGATAGATCTAGGAGAAGAATGATGGCTCTTTACAACAGTGGCTATAGAACGGCCAGAAAGGAAGCTAGAGATGAAGGCACGGAAGAACACCAGTGTTGATAGATCTAGGAGAAGAATGATGGCTGTTTACAACAGTGGCTATAGAACGGCCAGAAAGGAAGCTAGAGATGAAGGCACGGATAGAAGGATAGAAACTGTAAGAGGGCAGACTGGAAATTAAAGATTTATGCCAGACTCGATCGAAAGCCTTTGAGATGTCAAGTGCAATGGCAAAACTTTCGCCAAAGTCCCGAAAGAAGGATGACCAGGAATCTGAAAGGTAGGTGAGAAGATCGCCAGTGGAGCGTCCCTGACAGAACCCATACTGACGATCAGAAAGAAAGTTGTGACGTGAAAGATCCTTTAAGATTTTCCTGTTAAGAAATGACTCAAAAACTTTTGAGACACAGGATGTTAAAGCAATTGGGCGATAGTTAGAGGGTTGGGAATGGTCACCCTTCTTTGGGACTGGCTGAATGAGAGCAAACTTTCATCAAGAAGGAAAGGTACAAGTTGACAGACAAAGGCGAAAGAGTTTACCTAGGCAGGGTGTAAGCACAGATGCACAGTTTTTGAGGACAACACAAGCGACTCCATCTGGCCCATAAGCCTTGTTAGTATTGAGGCCAGTGATGGCAGAAAATACATCAGCTGAAGAAATTTTAATGTCAGTCATGAGGAAGTCAGAGGGGGGAAGTGATGGAGGAACAGCATCGGAATCGTCTAAGGTGGAGTTGGAGGAGAAAGTCTGAGCGAAGAGATCTGCTTTATCAGTAGAAGAAGTAGCTACAGAGTCTTCATTGTAGAAAAGAGGAGGGAAAGATGATGAGTTAAAGTTGTTAGAAAAGTTTTTGGCAAGGTTCCAGAAGGAGCAAGAAGAATTCGAGTTGGAGAGTTGAGAACATTTAGCATGGATGAAATTGTTTTTAGCAGTGCGAAGAACAGACTTAGCATGATTCCGGGCAGAAATATAAAAAAGATGTGATTCAGGGGTGGGTTGGCTCCGGTACCTTTTATATGCCCTCTCCTTGTTGCGGACAGCATTAGAACAAGTGTGATTAAACCGAGGCTTTCTTGCATTAGTCAAAGGATATGAGAAAGGAATGTATGCTTCCACGTCCGAGAGAATAACCTCCATAATGCGCAAGGCACACTCAGATGGCTCCCGGCCATGGAAGCATTAATCATTCCAAGGAAAATCAAAGAAGTACTGCCTGAGGGCCTCCCAATCATACCATATACTTTTCCTGTTACACTAAGAAGACAAATGCCCCTATGATTACCACACCCTTCTTTTTCACCTCTTTCTTTGTACAGGGGAATAAGTATACCTGACTTACCATCCTCCAGGGCTCTTCCTTCCTCCCAGGCCAATCTGCACATCTTCCACATCCATTCTGCTACTATCTCTCCCCAGTGCTTCAGCATTTCACCAAACACTCAATCAGTTCCTGGGACTTTCCCCATTTTGACTTTCTTTATTGCTTCCACAACTTCCATCCTACTGATTTCTTCCTCTCTTCTCACATCCCTCCATCTCCTAGCCATTCCCCAGCCACTTATACTCGCATTACTTTCATTCTCTATGTTCAACAATTCCTTAACCCCCTAATGCCTAATTGCATCAATTGATGCGATGAGAGTTTTATGCCAAAATGCCTAATCGCATCAATTAAGCAGGGCCTGTAAAAAACTGTGGAGCTCTTGCTCTGCCCAGATTATGAAGAACATGGCTTCAGGCCAAACAGAACTCACCCCTGAGGTGGCGTGAGGGAGAGATTGGACCGACCTGGGCGGTGGGGGGCACTCCCCTTCTAGGCTGTCTCCGTGCCACCCTCTACCCCACTCCCTCCTTGTCCCCCATCACTCTCCCACCCCTCCACACACCTGCTTCTCCCCTCCCACCACCACCTGTGTCCCTTCCCACCCACTCTCGCCCCTCCCCCCACCCTGCTATCCTTGCTAGCCTTATGTCCCTCCCGAACCCCACCCCATTCCTCCCTCCTTGTCCCTCACTACCCTCCCGCCCCTACAAATCCCCAAGAGGTATCAGGCTGCCAAGATGTTACAGAACACACTGAAGTGCCTTCTTTTCATGCGAAAAGTTGGTGTTTTTTCCAACCCCCGTACCTATACGCCTACTCCCAACAGACTACTTTATCTCCCCACAGCCTAGTAATCTCCCCACACCTATATAAACCTGTTTTTATGGTTGGTGTGACAAAACACTGAAATGACCTGTTTCAGTATGAAAAATGGGTAACTATCAAAATTTTCACGTTTTAGATTGTTTTCGAGGGGTAACTATTATAGACTTTTTTAACTTTGATGCGTGATTGTGCAGTAACCATTAGGCCTAGGGGGGTGCGGATTACGTTGTCAGGTGTGTACATTCTTCCTCTTCAGCCAAAACACAATCAATCTGCCCTTTGTGAAAGTTACCAAAACCCCCCTGAATTGTGGCTGCCGGGGGGTACCCGCCAGAAATAATTGCGGTCTCCATCTGCTCATATTTTCTCCCTTCTCCACTACTGATCTACCATTTTTATCTTTCACTCCCCAACTAACTTTTTTGACACCCTGTCCAACTTGCTTTACCTCTTTCCAGAACATTTTCTTACATTTCCTCCACTTTACTTTCAAATTCCTTCCAAATTCCTCATCCACTCTCTTCTTACTCTCTCATACTAATCTTTTCACTTCTCTCATCCTCTCTACATATAACTCTCTCTTCCGTCTCTCAACTTCTTCCACACCCCAGCTTCTCATCCACTCACTATATGCTTTCTTCTTTTGTGCCACAGCCTGTCTCACCTCTTCATTCCACTATGCTGTTCCTTGCACCCGCTCTCATCTTCTCTTCATTCACACACCACCTCACATACTGCACAGATTTCTTCTGTGAATACCTTGCACACACTTTCCACGTTCCCCATGTGTTCCAATCCATATTTACCCAATCGCTCCTCCACTTCTCTCTTATATTCTGCCTTTTTTTCCCATCCTCTTGTAACCTTTCCACCCTCCTTGTATGAACTACCTCCTCCTGTCTTTCCCTTCTTTTCCTCCATTTCATATGGACCTTGATTCTCACCACCAAGTGGTGGTGAGAAAGTCCACTCCCCCAGCATCTATATGCTCTTGCATCAATTACACGTAACCTTATCATCCTGTCATCCACACACACATAATCAATCATTGCCTTCTGTTCATTCAGTTCACCACCCACCTTTTTCATCTCTCGCCACATATACCTGTGGATCATTATGTGTCTGAAGAGGATATTGGCTATCACCAACCCCCTCCCGGCACAAATGTCCAAAAGAGCACTGCCATTCTCATCCACCTCTGCAGGCACACCCCACTCACCAATTACTCCATCCACCTGAAGTGAAAAATCACTTCCATAAATGAATATACACATCATCAAAACAGTAATAATAGCCTTGGGGTAACAAATCTAAGTCTATCAAAGAGACCTATAATAATAAAGCAGCAATGTTTAAGGTAAATTTTTTATGATGATTGTGATTTGTTAATAATCTGAGACCACCTATCCTGGCACAGGCCTGAACTAACTACTGATTATATAACAAATTTATCCTAATCCTTACTTAGGGTGAGGAGACTGTAGCACCAGTCGAGCAGGGCAGTACTCCCAGGGAGGATGGAAAGCTGATGACAGGGAGA
>JAGKTI010022557.1:0-15205 GCA_018397915.1 Birgus latro
CTTCACCTCTTTTTATCAGTTATTGTCTTTTTCTTGTCCCTTGTCACCTCAATACATTTTAGAGATTACAAAGATCTCCACATGTCACTCTTTTACTGACTCTGAAAATCGGGAACGACTTGTAGGTAAATAAGGAAATTAAGGACAAAGTTGAAGTGAACTAGTTTTCTCAAATAGTTTTGATTCGATATTAAGCAAACAATTTAGAGGTTTCAAGGACAGTAAAGGGGTTAGCATATTGTTTTTGAGAACAGAAGGTCAAAGGTCAAGGTCACATGGTAAAGTCAGTTTAAACAGTTTTGATCCGATTTAGACCCGACTTGATGAAGAGCTGAGGGTAAGGCAAGAACGAAGGGAGTCATTTGAGAATAATCAATGAAAAGTTAAGGCAACAGGGCAAAGACAACGCCCTACCCTGTGTGTCTGTGTGTTAACAAAATAACTACAATAATTCTGATCTGTTCTGATGAAGGGTTTAGGGTCAACCAAGGGACTGACCTATTAATTTGAGAATAATAGGTCAAAGGGCAAAGTCATATGGCATTTTCAAGTTTTTACGGGATTTATACCAAATTTTGGGGAAAGGTTTAGTGTAAGCCATGGCTTTACTTCTAAGAGTGAGGCCACATATGCCCCAAACATGTGACTGACACGAGGAAGCGGGGCAAAGGACTGCGTCGAAGGTTCAGACGGTGTTCACTATTCCTGTGCTTCGTTCTGTCTTGCCGATCACGTATTTTGAGCAAGTGTGGTCGCGCCATTTGTGTACGGCCACAATTGTCCGAAACGTGATCGACAAGATGAAACGAACCACCGGGCTGAAGCTACTGCAATATCCGAGTCTGAACGTAGGACGGACCCCTGAACCTTGTTTGCTTCAGTCGATCACAAACTAGCAAGAGTGGCCGCAAACTAACATTGCTCGGGATATTGCTGCAGTCATGTATGTGCATGTTGCTAACATGTATGTTTCTAACAGTGTTTCGGGCAAAGTTTCCAACAAGTGTGGCTGGACCTTAAGCGTCACAAATACACAAAGTCCACTCAACCCCAACTGAGGTGGGGTCCATTATGCCGGTGCGTTCTCCGTCTCACACACTTCTGCCACACCCTACCACCTCTTTACTTATATTTGCCAGTTCTCACGTATTGCTAGCCTCCTTCGCTGTTTCGTTCTCTCAGTATTTCCTGCTTTCCCTGTACACTATTTGTCAGCATCTTGCTTCCCTTAGTCTCTCTCTGTATCAGTGTTCATCTCTTCAACTGATGAGAGATAATGACGCAAATTTAATCCCAGGCTGAAGTGGAGAATCGTCTGATGATCTGAATTAAGCTAGAACAATTTATTGATCATCCACAGTTATATGACAATTATATGCTCAGATATGAAAAGAAAAAAAAATCCGCCGTTCTTTTTCTCCCTTCCAACTCTGCTCTCTTAAGTTCATCTCTGCTCTCCCTCATCATCTTCTCCTGTGGCTTCTTATATTAGTTTTCCAGTTCACAGTCCTGGTGTTCTACCTCATCCACAACCAGCTTCCCCATCCCCTGCGTGGTGACAGTGAAGGTGTGGTAGTGCCCCTCATTATGCCGCTACGTGTGCTATCTCCCGTCTCTCCACCCTCCTGTCATCTCTTTACCTATATTTACCGCTTCTTTCTCCCTTACCTCCTCCGTTGCTGTCTCATATTAGTTTTCTCTTCTCTCTGTAGCCCCTTATCAGCTATTTACCCCTATTTTTCAGTTTTCTTGCCTTTCTTTCCTCCCGTGCCATCCTTCTGCCGTTTTATCATCCTTCCTCCATTCTTCTGTGTTATATCCCTTCCATTCTCATTCTTCTTACTGCATCTCTCCTTCCACATCGGACCTCTATCCCATGAAAACTTGCTCTTCGCATACTTACATCCCTCCCCTTTTCCCCATCCAGTCTTGTCCTCACCCCAGCCTTCCCCCCTTCCACCAGCGTGCCACAGAAAACCCCAACCCCAGCCCCCCGCGTTGGTGATGGTGGAGCTAACTGGTTTTCTCCCTTCTTGCAGTCTTCCTTTGTCACCTCTTCACTACGTACTGTTCCTTTGGTTTTCGTATTTTCTTTCATCAGCTCTTCTATTTGATCATTTCGGCTGTATTTATCCTTCCTATCTCGTCCCTCTTATCTTTCTATCCTTTATCATCTCTTCACTACTTACAATTTCATTCGGATTTGCATTCTTTCTCCCTCTCTCTCTCTCTCTTTCATTAAGTCATTACTTCTATTTATCAGTTCTCCCATTTTTCTCTCCTCCCTATCTCGTTCTCAGCCAGTTTCCCCAAGTCACCCTCCCGTCCCCTGCGTCCCTGGTGTGGATAGCGTAGTGGCCCGTCATTATGCCGGTACGTGTGTTATCGACCCCGCCGCTGCTCGGTCAAGGGCGCCACACTCTTTACTACACTCCAATCCTCACTCTATATAACACACACACACATTCAAGCACACCTCTCCCCAGTTCAACTCTCGATTATAAAAAGAACAGCAAGATTTATATCACCACTTCAAAACAGCAGGGACCCAGGGCAAGGTTACCCGTGTGCCTAGTGCGAATTTTACTGTAGAGGCCCGAGGCAGGAGAGTCGAAGTGATCCTGTGACGAATTTGATTATATGTTGTAACCAAAGTAGCAAGTCTTCCATTTCCCCCTCCGAAGTGTAATCCTACCTTGATTCTGGAGAATATCATAAACGAGCCAGTCCACTTGCTACGTATAGAGATCTGAGGATAGGGTACTGTGGCGAAGTGGCACTTTTGACGCTAGATTATACTGAACAGCAGCCAGTTATATTTTGCTACTAGATGATATATGAACAGTCAGCAATATTATCTCTTATGTTGTGGAGGGGTCCGTGTCTAGACTGTCGTAGTACAGAGTAGATGCCCACGACTGTAATCCACGGTAAAGGACCAACTTAAGGGGACACGATGGCTTGAGAAGCTATCACGTTCGTCTCCCGATCTACTTTAAGCTTAGTCTGGGTTCGAATCCAGTTATGGTGGATGCTGAACGTGAGTGTTGGTAGTATGTCCTTTCATATAGTAACACATGGACGAATCCTGTTGCTGAATATGGGTAACATATACGGACTGTGACACAGAAACACAACCATGCACTACTCTTACTAGAGACATCTCTTTTTTCTTCCCCTTCTTGGTTATTATTATTCTGGCTGTCATTCCCTTTCCGGCCGTGTACAGGACGTCATCAGACTGATACAGATACAGGGGAGTCTGCCTCTACTAATGGCATTACACGGCAAGGCCATGGCTCCGACTTGAACGTTCTAGCCACTAGAACACCAAACACTTGTGTGTGTATGTGTGTGTGTGGGGGGGGGTAATAATCGTTTGGAGAAGGATCTGTGTTTGTTCAGGGTAGGAAATCATGTGGTTGTGTGTATGTATGTTTGCGAAGCAGCCAGTGTGTTAGAGTATTTGGTTTCGTGCATGACCGTGTTTGCTGGGAATATTTTGGGTGGCAGTAATGGATGCTTGGGTGAGAGTGCGTGTTCGGATCGGAAAATGGTCTTGATCTGCAATTCATTCATTATAACTTCTTCACAGTGATGACGCCTGATAAATTACAGCCTTAACACTCCAATGCTCCTATGACACAGCCGAATAAAATAGTGTGACGTTAGCTGAAATAGAGATGAACAGTTGTTCCTCCATGAGATGGTCAGTGGTGAGTGTTAACACTGTCAGGCTTCTGTGCTCACCTGAATGAAATCGCATGGAGTTAGTGCAAATAAAACTCTAGAGCTGACGTGGCCAGAGAGGGTGAAAAGTGCGTGCTAGGAAGGAAGAATGGCCATTTGCAAATTTTTCATTATAACTCCTTCGCTGCCATAAAGGTTTTTCGCTTTATTCTCGATAAAGTGTATTTGGCTTGCTAGTGTGTTACGGTGTGTGACCTTGTGCATGACAGTGTTTGCAAGGAATATTTCGGTGCAAGTAATGGATGTCAGAGTGAGAGTGTGTTTGGACGGGGAAAAAAAAAAATCATTCAGTTCTTCGAGTTTATGACTATTTGCCCCTAATAATAATGTTATATATGAGTGGAAAATATGATAATGATCATGATGATGTCCATCATTGCAGGTGGTACGCAGTACCGTCTGACCACATTATCTCTTTTCTCTCTACTGCAAGAGTCATGAATACAACTAATTAACTCAGGAACTGTTTTCCTCAGCATATCTCTCCCAGTGTTTATGACCTCCAGTCTTTTATATGAAATGTGCCCAGGCATCGCGGATTAAAGAAATCTTGATTCTGATTTTTTTTTTAAAGGAAATGGACAAATATTCCCGACTCAGACTTTTTTACTCTTGAATCCGATGCCGTATATATATATATTTTTGTTTATTCTTGCTCTCTAGATGATTGTATCCAGCTTAGGGGAGACTTTTCTATCTGGGGGGAATATATATATATATAGCATGAATTAACCCCATCAGGATCACCGATCCTTTCTAAGAGGGATAAAATCGTCTGAAGGTAGGAAGGAGAAAATAATAAACACATTTTCGAGTTGAAGATGTTAAAAATGATCTTTCAGACTCAATAGATCAAAATAATACCGGTACACATTTTCACAGACCCTGATGGTGTTGGCGGTGGTGGCGACGGAGCGTAACCTGGTTTTGGCGCGACCCCCCACAACGACAAAGCCGGTGAAGGATGACCTGTTGGTGGGGGGCGTGGTCTTAGAGAAGGAGCCACACGAAAAGATTGTGCTGAAGGAGGAGCCGCACGAGGAGGAGGTGGTGTTGAGGGATGATGACGATGACGATGATGAGACGAGGAGGACTCACGGAGGGTTACTGGTGTCTGCCTTCATAGGGTGGCAGACCAAGAAGAGGAAGAAGCAAGAGTCTCCATCACCCACACCACCATATGATGCAAAGGCAAGCACATTTATGCTGTTATTAATCAGAATATTTTACTCATTGACTGTGGGCCGCTTGCTGGCACAAAAATGGTCAAAGTTAAATCCTTCAACTTGATACCATATTTTTTTTTATTGTTGCTAATGCATAAGATTTTATTTAGTTTGGGAAGATTCTCTAGCAGTGAAAGGGTTAATGAAGGCCATATCTAATTCCTCCAGTACGAAATGTCTCCTCAAAGGTCAATGAAGTTGTCAAGAGACGGGGGAAAAAAATGAAAGCAACGTTACTTGAGTGGAGCTATCAGCCAGAATGAAGCCAGTTGAGTCACGGAGTTTAATGTTCAGCTTCTGTACGTTCTCCCCACTTTTGGAAAATGATACTCTGGGTTAGCTTTTATTTTCGCGGACCCATGGTATTAGTCACAAAAAAAAAAAAAAGTTTTGGTCCACGTATTCTCTCACTTGCGATTTAGCCCTTCAGTACGATGACCTACATTATTTCATCTTCTTATTGACATTTCCAGACAATTTAATTCAGCTTAGGATTTTCGAACTGGCAGGGTTAGCTATGGCTTTGGTGAACCGCTGCGCTATGAGGGTGCTCCCCTAAGCGTAATAAATTCGTCTGAAGGCAGCAACAGGTATATTAAGAAAGACGCTCCCTGGTTGAAGGGTTTATGGCATCCATTATCTATCTATCTACAGCACGACGCCCTACTCCCGCAAATGGAGGCCGCAGACAAAACGCCTCCAAGTCTCTCTGTCACTCACCATTCGACTGCCTTCCCCCCAGCTCACTCCCCCCTCCCTCATATACCTCTCAGTTCCATCCCTCTACCTCATCCTCGGTCTCCTCCCTCTCCCTCCCTCCACCCCACCTGCATACACCCTCTTACTCAGTCTTCCATTCTCCATTCTCCCCACATGTCCAAACCACCTCAGTGTATTTCTCCTAATTTTCTCAACCACACCCACATCCACCCCACAACGTTCATTCACTTCTTCATTCGTCAACCTGTCCCTCCATATCACTCCATATGCCCTTCTCAGGTAACCCATTTCCATTGCTCTCACTCTTGACTTATTCCCCTCTAGCAAGGTTCACGCCTCGCTTCCACACGTCAAGGTATCACAATACTATCATGCGGTGACTTCTTAACTTCCGTACTTACCTCCCTATTTCCCATCACCGCTCTCATTATACTGTACCATATTCTTATACTTTCTTTGACTTATTATATGGTATATTATGACTTGTTCACACTTAATATTCACTAATACAGCTGTCAAACAACTCAAAACCAAATAAAGTGAATCTTAAAGTGAAAATGCGACCAAAGATACAAATTCACAATAATAAGTAATTTGGTCAGAATCATCTGTGGATAATCTCAAGGCCCTCATACATCTTCATTAATCACCCTTAATCTTCTTCACCCTCTCATGGTCGAAACAACTCAACTTGCCTCTTCCAGATAACGTTAGATGATTTAGTAAGTTGAAAAAGTCATAGAAGCCTGACAGAGTATTATTTACACCATTAACCATCATGATGGTTGGAATAACTTATTTAGCTATCTCAGAGTAAGTTGTAGGAACATGAGAGTTAGTTGCCATGGACACCTGTTTATTGTAGAAAAAAAAATGGTCCTCAGTCATCCCTTTTACTCTCTTGAAAAATGTTAATACACCGTATTTCCTTTTCACTCTTCTTTGTGCCGTATTGTTGTGGACTTGGTGGCTCCTGGGCACATCGACCTTAACAATGACAGTATTAACACTCAGACTCTCATAACTCACTCTCAGTTGAATGGAAGCGTCCACACTGGAGTTATCCCGAACAAGCGAGGGTAAATGATATATTTTGCCTGTCTTTCTGTCTTATTTTTCGGTCGCATATTATTCTGTTTATTCAGTACAAGGATACTTTGCATCGATAGCAAAGGAGAGGACATTATAGTACCATATACATATGTAAGGTAGTAAGGAAGAAGTGCTGTACAGGTAGCCTCCGAAGCCCACGGGGATACGGCAATGAAGTAAAGCTGAAAGGGGAAGCGGAGCCAGATCAGTGCTAACCCATTTGCAGGTGACAACAGGAGGAGTTCACTGACTTCATCTGTTCTTTCTTCCAGTAGCATCCTTCTTATCCATTCATTACATTCTCCTCTATTTTTTCTTTTCTTTATACCGTTCAATCATACAAATTTTCCTTCTTCCTCTTACCTCTTCTCCTCAGAACAATCCGGCCATTCTTCAGTCTTGATCTTCTGTTCATTCACCTTTATCTTCATTCACCCTCTCCTCACTCATCTTCTCTCCCGTTCCTTCATCCTTCTCACTATCCTCCTCTACCATCCACTCCTTTTCCTCTCTCTCTCTCTCTCTCTCTCTCTCTCTCTCTCTCTAACATATCCAATCACCCCTCAGGAACCGTTGGAAGTTGGACGGAAGAGCGTGACCGAGACAACGGAGGATGGCGATTCGAAGCCTCACGAGGCATCGACCACCAAGATGCAAAAGCCCCTGGTTGAGGTGGATCCGGAAAAGACGGAGAATGAGGATGAGGGGCTGGGAGAAGAAAAGGAAAGAAAGAAGGATGGAAAGATGGAGGGAAAAGTTGAACACGCGGAATGGAAAGCGACGATGACGGGAGAAGCAGCGAGAGATGAGGATGAAAATGAGGAAGGAAAAGTGGAGAATGGAGAAATGGGAGAGGAGGATGGAAAGATGGAAGGAGAGATAGACATGAGCAAGAAAGGTGAGATGGTAAAGGGAGAGGGAAATGAGGAAGTAAAAATGGAAGAAAAAACGGAAAATAGGGAAGAAGGTGATGTGAAGGACGATGTGGAAGTAGTGGCAGAGGAAAAAATGGATGCAAATGTGGAAGGAAAAGAAAGCAGTAAAGAAGAGAAGAATGCAGAGATGAAAGAAAAGCCTGAGGAATTTATGGATGGAAAAGCAGATAATGAAGACGAGGTGGAGGACAAAACGGGAGAAAATGTAGAGACAGAAGTGGAGGACAGAAAAATGAAGAAGGAAGGAAAAGAGGAGGAGACAAAAGCAGACGAACCACAGGAAGGGAGCCTGGAGGAAAGAGAAGAGCAGGGTGAATATGATGAGGAAAAGAGTACAACTGCAGATCCAGTGAATCCTGAGCAAGACTCCAAAATGATACCAGCAAAATCCAAAGACGAGACTGGAATGCCCGAAAAAGAGGTGACAAATCCTGAAGTAAGTGAACAGGAAGCGACAAATCCTGAAGTAAATGAACAGGAAGCGACAAATCCTGAAGTAAGTGAACAGGAAGTGACAAATCCTGAAGTAAATGAACAGGAAGCGACAAATCCTGAAGTAAATGAACAGGAAGCAAAACCCAAAGGGGAACCTGGAGCACCCAAAAAGGAATCTATGAACCCTCAACTAACCAAACCCAGTGAGTCAACAGAACCTGAATCAACCAAAACCAAAGAGTCAACAAAATTTGGAATAAACGAACTCGAAACGAAGCCCAGATCGAACCTGGAGGCAGAAGTGAATGAACCCATGGACAAGCTGCGAGCTGAACCCACTGGACAGCTTGAGGAAGAAGAACCCGGAAGTGAACTAGAGGGACCAAGTCACACAGTTCCAAAGAAAGGCCCCAAGGCTGAATCGGACCTTGATGATTACGCCAGTGATGAACCAGCTCCTGAAACTGAAGCTGAACCAGCACCTGAAATGAGTGGTAAACCAGAAATGAAACCAGAACTTGAAACTGTTGAGCCAGTACTTGACCTTAACAAAAAATCAGAACCTGAGGCTGATGATAAACCTGAAGATTCAAAGCCCGGATCTGAAGCTGATGCTGAACCTGAGCCTGAGGTTGATGCAAAACCTACACCTGAACCAGAATCAAAACCTGAAATAAAACCAGAACCAGAATCTGAAGTTAAGTCAGAAACTGAATCTGAAGTTACACCAGAATCTGAATCTGAAGTTATACCAGAACCCAAACCCCAAAATAAACCAGAACCTGAATCCGATGCTCAGCCAGAACCTGAAGTTGACACTAAATCAGAGACAATACCTGAAAATGGTGATATTAAACTGCCACTCGAGCCTGAAGCTGATAGTGTTGAACCAGACCCTGAAGTAGATGAGGCTGCAGAACCAGTGGCAAAATCTGAAGCTTATGTTAATTCAGAGGTAGAATCTGAAGCTGATGCTGAACCAGACACAGTAGCTGAAGCCAATGTTAAAACAGATCCTGAAAATGCTGAAGCCGAAACAGATATTATATCAGACCCTGAAATTGATGTAAATCCAGAACATGAAAGTGAAGCAAAAGCAGAGCCCGAAGTTATACCTGAACCAGAGCCTGAAGTTGATGTTCAGGCAGAACTTAAGGCTGATACTACACCACAGCCTGAAACTGATGCTGAAACAGAACCTGAAGCTGATGCAATACCAGATTTAGTACCAAGGGTTAATATTGTTACCTCAGAGGAGAAGGAGGAGGACGACAATGATGAATTAGAGATGCAACACATGGCAGAGTCTGATAATGAACCCAGCGTGAACCCTGAACCCAAGACTGAAGCTGAATTTTTATCTAAATCCGATACTGAAATGTTTGTTGAACCCAGACCAGAACTCAACAATGAACCAGTGCCGTCACATGAGTCAGAGGAAATGAAGGCCATACCTACTTCATCCGATGCAGAAAAACAATCCACAGCAAAATCTGAATCAAAAGCAGAGTATGAAGTTCAAGCAACGGAATCTACAATAGCATCTGAAGTGGAATTTGAAACTGAAAATGAATCATTTGCTGATAAGGAGCATGAAACAGCTGCTGAAGCTCAAAATGGAACCGAATCTGATTCACAGAACGAGGAGAAAGCTCTGTTTGACCCTAAAAAAGAACCTTTAGATACGACCAACACCTTAGTCGAGGGACCAGCTGGAGCCGGCAATGGAACAGTGACTGGAAATAAAACTGCAATGGAAAATGGAACACTAGCGATGGAGAATAAGCATAATGAAAGCACAGGGGAGGAGGAAAATGAAAAAGTAGTCGAAACCCCGCCAAAACATTCTGACAGTGAGAAATTGACAGATGAAGAAGACCTTGAAGAAAGTGCCAGTGAACAGTTGGAAGTAAAAATTAAGCCCGGAGACGTAAAAGAGGGTGATGAACTTGAAGACACTGACCTGAATTTGGCCAACATGCAAGCAATAAAGGAGATGGAGCGAGAGTACAATCAAACACTGGAGGCCAGCGATAATGAAGATCGTGTTGTAACTCCACCTGTCACAGACTCTCCGCTGGAAGACCTGCCAGAAAATTTCAGGGAAAATCTCTACCTGAGGAGCAACAATGATCCCTTTGATGAGGTAAATAACGAGAAATTAAAGGCCTCAAACGAAGATCAGCAGGACAGTGATGAAAATTCCACCAATCATCAGAAACACAAGACTCGCTTCGATGGAGAGGAAGAATGTGACTGCAAGGGGTCACCAGAGCTCGAGGCAGCACTAGAAATGTTAGATAAACTCACGACTAACCTTGCCCCAAAATCAAATGAATCAGACAATCTGAGCAATAACAAAACAGATCGTGAGTCATCGACCTCTGATGCTAATGAGGAGCTGAAGATGCACAATATAAATGACACCATCCAACAAGGTGAGAAGTTAACATCTGGGATAAGAAATTCACAGGATGATGTATCAGCTGATGATGATGGTGGAAAATCCTCTGTTATGAATACGCCAGAGAAAGAAATGCCTAATGAAAGATCACCAAAGACACCAGATGGAGATCACACTGAAGAAATGGATGCTTCGCCAATGGAGATGAAAGATGAAGATAGAAAAGGGAGAGCCAATGGAAAGCTCTTTGATGTTGCTGGTAACATGGGGAAAGAAAAACAGAGGAACGTGATGATGATCCAACACACTGATTCCGAGGAAACAGAGGCGAGTGAAAATACTGAAACCAGTGATGCTGTAGAACTCTCATCCAGTGAATCTGATACAGGCACTAAGACCGAAAATGCAGGTGATAACGTTTCCCAAGAGGAAGTCACTTCACATTCTGAGCATGTTTCCACATCTCTGCCAGAAACAGAGGAGTCACTAAAAACACATTCAGCTGAGGAAATATACAGTGAAGAACATGAACCAATATCAAATGTTGATGTGCAGGAGGACCACCAGTCTGAAATTATCAAGGACGAATCGGAATTCGAGCCATCATTTGAAGAGGATAAAACAGGAGTGAGCAGAGAAGACGACTATGAAGTAGATGAGGAGAGCAGCAAATCTGGCTCCTTGACCAAAGAAGATTTTGTTCTGATGATTCCTATGAACCCACAACACTCAGAGTCGAAAGAAGTAGGTAATGAAAAGAAAGAAGGCAAACCTGATATGAACTCAGATGTCGAAGATGGAGAAGAAACTGTAAGTGACACTGGAGATGTTGGGGAGGAGGGAATAATAACAGAAACTGAACACGAATCTGATATCGAGCGGGTACCAGAAGATAAAATGGAATCTGACCCAGAAGCATCTTTTTCAAATGCTAAAGATAAGCCAAGGGTAGAGATTGAAACGAAGGCTGAAATGAAAATTAAACCGCTTCCAGAATCAGAGTCAAGCAAACCAGCCACGGATGCAGAGGCAGAAACATTATCTGAAGGAACCTCTGACCATCTTGAGTCACTGAAATCTGAACCACAGTTTAGCTCAGAAACTAGAATGGTATCATATTCCGAAGCAAAATCTCAACTAGGGGTAAATTCAAATAACAAAGAATCATTTCCAGAACCTGAAGTAAAGCCTGTATCATCTCAAGAATCTAAGCAAGAACAACAGCCAGAACAAGAAAGCGGCTCTAGAGTTGTACAAGAGGATGAACCGTTGACATGGTCCTCAAAGATTACAAACGATTCAGTTCAGGAAGAAGAACATGGACTCCAAGAGACGGAGGAGCAGGTCACTAAGGAAGCTGGAGCTGAGTTAAAGAATTCGGATAATAATGGTGGCAGTGAAGAAGACGTATCCAAAGAAGTTGAAACATCTTCAAAAAATGCTACTGAAACTCCTAATCATGAAAGTAATGGCACCTCATCCAAGGGTTTAGAAGCGCCTAATCAAGAAGAATCTAAGCAAGAGACGGAGCCCCTAGGAGATCAAGAAGCTCAGGAGGTAATAACTCTGAGGGACCTTGTGATGACAACCATGTCGGGAATCACCTTTGAACCAGACAGTGTGACTGAAGACACAAATGCCACAGCTAAGGTACCAACCACAGCCAGCGATAAGAATGTAAGTCTGACAGCCGAGAGACCCACTACAGCCAGTGATAAAGAAGTAAGTTCCGCTGCCAACAGACCCACCACAGTTATCAATAAGAAAATAAGTGCTACTACCCCACAACCCACCACAGCCAAGGATAAGGTGGATGTACTGGGTGAGGTCATCATCGGAAGCTCCATAAGCACTAACATTGTTGGCTTCAATGTCCACGACCCACAGGAAGAGACGAGTCAGACAGATGAACTACAAACACATCACCTCATCTTGAATTCTAGTATTGGAGAGACCAGTACCCAGAATGATGAGCTGGATGAGTACGAATAGTAGTTAGACAGACCTCCCCATAGATTCTTATGTAAATCCAGCTCTAGTATTAGTCAATTTTTCTAAAGATATATTTGATGGATGACAAGTCTTGAGTTATGGACATACCATTGTTCTGTTTGCCCTGAATCAAAGAAGACATACTTGCATGAGACTCAAACAATACCATGATATAGTACTGATGTATTTACTTCAGTTGTAATAACATAACCATTGTTATCCTGCATGACACACTGCGCTGGTATCCAATATTTAACTCTGCATTTTTCTTGGGTTCACGAGTTGACTGTGGGACTAAGTTATATCACTTAGTTCAGCAAACTGTTTTCAGATTTCTTACTTTATGTACTTCATAGACACTACTCTTCTTTAACCCCTTCAGAATGATGATGTTTTTCAAATCTATTACCAGACAGTTACATTCAGCTTGCTACTCGGGTCCGTCTCATTATTATTGTTTGAGAGTTACGGCTCATACAGTCTAGGTGTAGGAGTCACCACCCAGCCTTGATTTATGGTTAGTTATCACTCAGGAGTATGCCAGCACAAAAGTGGTGTAAGAAACTAAAGTAAAAAATAAATAAGGAAACGCCAATCTGGCCTTTTTTAAACTTGGCTGTGAGAGTAAAACTATACTGATCCTGATTGTTAAAATTTTCAAAATGAATGGGTTGAATATAGTTTTCATTTATCACTGATCTTCCACATCTGGAGGGTCTTCTTGGACGATTCATTTTAAACAGAGAATATGTCATCGCACTGCAGGGGTTAAGCAGTACTAATATGTCCATTGTTTAGTCAAAAATAAAAACAGCAGCATCAATCAGGCAATATGGGTTTAATGGGTGCACATGAAGTAGGTGCACTACCATGAACAATAATCCATTTACACATGAAAAGTTCCGAACCATCGAAGCAAGATGTCAACCGATCCGATTACTGTTGATTTGTTTGGCAAGATCTCATTTCGATGTTTACATGGTTTAGAGACTGTGCAAAAAAAAAAAATAATAATAATAATCACTGCAACTATGATTACTTTTGAAGTTCCAAACTAATTGACTCCAACTCACTCGAATATTGTAAAAAAAAAAACTATTAATTACAATTGACATTTCTGGGGTTCTAAACTAATGAGGCAAAATTGGTTGGTTAGCTCAGTAAGCTCTCAGCGGACTTTGTGTCGAGATAGTATAAAAGAACTACTAATTGATTGTATATGCCTACAGAGTTGCACACCCTGGTGTACACTTGCAGTTCAAAATTCTTTCACATTTTGTTGACTGTCGGGTCTGAGTGAGAGCCTGCTACTCTAACCAGTAATGTGAAAATGCATTGGAAGGCTTGTAATCTACCTTAATTGCTTTTGAACCCCAGATGTGTAAAAGTACTGATGATCACATATGCACAGTCTCCGTCAGTAATTCATTACACTTTGTCCAAGCCTAATGAGACTTCTCGAAAATAATCAGTAATGGTCAAGTGGGCTAAAAGTTTGTAATCTTGTTTTTTTTTTTTTTTTTAGCTCGGAGCTCCAAACGTGCAAATGATCTTTGAGCTCACCTGTACATATGACGTAGCACACCACCTGCCCTTTCAGTCATGTGTCACCCTAACAGTTGACTTTACAATGCCTCCTTCCACTAGTTTCAAAAATATTCCTATTTATGTATACAAGTTTTATAATAAAATGTGCTGTAAAACATGCTAGTGTTTATCTGGGCATCGTTACCATTATGGTCACTTCACTATTTATCTACTGGCTCTCTCCACTCGAGAGGGTTTATCGACAACACCTTCATATAACTGATTAATTAATAAACATTGGCTATATCACTACTCTGATGGGACATAATGATGAAAACAAATAAAATGAATGATGAAAAGCTAAATATTGAGTTGGATGGTAATACTGTGTCCAAAACCAGAGTTGTGTGTGTGTGTGTGTGTGTGTGTGTGTGTGTGTGTGTGTGTGTGTTAATAACCCTTGTAATGAAGAGGACATCACTGCAAAGATGTGCTTGTTTCATGTGAGTTGTGATATGATTTTACTTTACCAGTGTTATATTACGTTCCTGGATCATCCTGTGGGTGGGATCATCCAGGAACTGGATCTCGAAGAGGAATGGTCGACAATTTTCACAATAAGTGAAATATTTTGACTGATGACGTTAATTACTTACATAAAATAGCCGAATGTATAAAATTCCAAAGCCTTTACTTGCAACAGGCGCAAGGTAAATACTAATACATAATTCTTGCCGAATGTCAGCTGTATAAAATCCATGCCTATGGGATTCCTGATGTAAAGATCCTCATGATTCTATTACACGATGCCACAATGTGTGGTCTGAGTGTGCTGGCTCAGCTCACAATTGGTATCTACACTTACATGTTCTGTTTCATGTAAAAAATATTTATAGCCGAATCTGAAAGTAGTGACATCAAGGGGTCTGCCGACTGATAGCTAAAAAATGTGGGATTCTTCTTGCATTGTAGAGTGTTGAAATATGGAGACACTAGAGCTCATTTCACTATTTCATCTGTCTAAGAGTTTGTGTGTTGTTCTTGGCGTATGGCTATTTTCAGAGTATTGATGGACAAACTAGTTATAATCTCTCTCTCTCTCTCTCTCTCTCTCTCTCTCTCTC
>JAGKTI010022558.1:0-15205 GCA_018397915.1 Birgus latro
TGTAGTGTGTACTGTGAATGTAGTTTGGTGGTGACAGTTAGAGAAACTTGTATTGGAGAGCATGCTGGCCTACTCTCCGTGTAACTGAAACACTGAAAAAGTTCAGCGGATGGTCGGGAATTAATCTCGAGGGCTGATGAAACGGAAGCTCCAGCTATCCCTGTCATCAGCTTTCCATCCACCTCGGAAGTACTGCCCTGTTCGACTGGTGCTACAGTTTACTCCTACTACACTGCCCTGATTGTTCGGCCCCATTTGTACCGTATAGTATTTTTTTTTTTTTCAGTTTATGTTTCCGCATACCGGTACTTCTTTATAGCTGCCATATTAATCAGAAGTAGCAGAGATTGGTAAACAGTTTGTGTGTCAACTCTCCTCGCTGCTTTGTCCCTTTGATTTTGATTTCTTGACCGATCTTTTGGGGGAGTCGAGTATGTGGCCATAATATCTCGTGTACAGTCATACTGAAAGTCGGTTAAAGTCTAAGCCGTTTGAAAAATTAGTTCATCTTCCAAGGCAAGTGGTGGTTTCTTATAACCTACAATAAGAAACTACGAGCCAAGTAAATTAAGGAATACACGAAGCACACTCTACCTGACCTTGCAGCTGCCAGTTCCTCCCAGCGTCAAAAGACCTGTCAAAGTGTATGAGTAAGTCCTACTTTGCCCTGTCTCACACACACCCTGAGCTGAAGACCTCCCTCCCTCCCACCATCCCCAACATCCCTCTCTCCAACACACCCCTTCCTTACTCCTTTCCTCCACCGCACTCCTCCATTACCATAACTGTATTATCTCCCAGGGGCATGCCATTCCTCGCCATGCTCGTCGTGTGTGGCGCTGTGGCAGACTGTTTTCTTCACTGCAGTAACCAATCTCCAAATTTCCTCTGCTTTGCTATAATGTCCTTGGATAATAGAAGTAATACAATATTTTCAATCAACCTATAAAAATAAGCTCCAAAGGATCAGTATGACTCTTGCTGTTTGTTTCCTTTTAACTCACTTAACTCCCTTCGTTGTAACTTCTGCAATTTAATCCATGTATTACCATGACGTACTTTTCATTTCAGTCGTGCTAATACCAGACGATTTTATTCAGTTCTGGAGACAATTTTCGATGTGGATGAATTCAATGCAGCCTTCGTTAACCCGTTAACAGGGTGCTCTCCCAGGCTGAAAAAGACGTTTGTAAATATCAAGAATAAAATGGGAGAACGCGTCATCTGTCTGAAGTTTGCATATGCAGTACATTTCATTAAAGTTTAATGCACCTCAAACTGTCCCTCAACCACCAGAAGTCAATTTAGCGTCGATGGTACCGGATCTTAATGTGGCAGAGGACAGGGTGACGTGGAAGCGCTTTGTTTGTGGCTATCCCTTACGGCATTCAGGCGTCTGGCAACAGATGCATAGATCGAAGTGCCTAGTTTGATGACCAATTTTGAGTTCGGACATAATAGGCTGTATTTCAGTGGTATTTATTGATTTTAGAATTATCTGCGGCGCTTTATGAAATTTTGTCCATCCATTTATCACCCAATCCTCATAAGCCCCACGAGAAGCATATGGGCCCAGGGCTACGCTATTTAGTTCAATCATTCAAGGCAAGTCACAAGTCCTTTGTTCTTGAACGGCATTACCTCATCGGTCCCTCGAACGCAAGCCCTTATGCGTCATACCCGGCTGGAGCGTCTTAATCACCAGACCATCAATGGACATCACACTTTTTTGTTACCGTACGGTTTTATTTTTCCTTGTTTTCTTCGTTCGTTCTCGCAGTCAATTTTTCTCCCTGTTACAGTTTATTTCTTCCCAGTCTGTTCCGTTGGTTCTCCCAGTCCGTTGGTTCTCACCGTAAATTTTCACTTCTTTCCAGTGTAATCTGTAAATTTTCCCTCCTTCCCGGTTTGCTCTTCTATATCTCTTCTCTCTGTATGTTTTCCCTTCTTCCCAGTTTTCTCCGTTTGTTTTCCCAGTCACTTTACTCTCACGTCTTCAAAAGGAGCCAAGTGGACGGAGCATTAGTCAGGCAAGTTACAGTACTCGACTTTCTTATTTTCCCTGTGTGTGGTGGCGTTTTATTCACTTATTCCCACCAACGCCAGACGCTTTTATTCAGCTCCTCGTAATGGAGTGGTAAAATGAAGGTCGGGTAAAGATACTGGATTATTTACGCTTAACTCTTCATGGTACTGTCGTCTTCAGTGATAAATTTGGACTAATGCCGGACGATTTTACATCAGCTAGCACAAGACGATTTTATTACTCGGACAGTTTACTGCAGCTAACACCAGACTTTATTCTAACTAAAGCCAGAAGAATCAGACAATTTCCTCAAGGTAACATCAGACTATATTCCAACGAAAGCCAGAAGATTTTATTGAGCTAAGTGACACATGTGATTTTTAATGATTCAGCTAACCCCCTCATGCTCAGTACAACTCTAGTATTTTATTACAGCTAATGCCAGACATTTTACTCCGTTGAGAGTGATTTACAGCAGCACTGAGAGTGTTAAGGTTTCACACAGCATGGAATGCGGCTCACTATAACGCTTTGAACTCGGGGAAGATCCACTACTCACTTCACCTCGGTTACCTTATAAGTAATGCTTATCAGATTTCATGGAGTAACGACGTATTCCCGCTGTGTGAGTAAACTAGTTCAGTTAGATTAAACCAAACTGATAAAGGTATACACCTCGTCTACTTTCGGCCCTTCCTTTTGCACCTTTTCCCTCCTTGTTCATATGTTTTATCAGTTTTTTCTTCCCTCCTTTTATTCTCTCCATAA
Organism: Birgus latro; assembly: GCA_018397915.1. Classification (NCBI taxonomy): domain Eukaryota; kingdom Metazoa; phylum Arthropoda; class Malacostraca; order Decapoda; family Coenobitidae; genus Birgus; species Birgus latro. The sequence goes on from JAGKTI010022558.1 coordinate 2,795, forward strand.
CTTTCTCACTTTCATACTCTCCATCTTCTTTTCTAGTTTTTCCTTAATTTGCAGTTGCCGTTGTCCTTTGATTCAGCATTCTTTTCTCCATGCTATTCCCCTCTTTTGATTACTGTTCTTACCATTCCTCCTACATCAGGTATTTCCAAAGCTTCTCCTTGACCTGTCCCCTTCCTTTTCCTCAACTACTCCAATAACTAGTAACTTCCTTTCATTGCCATTACCTTTTTACTCACACACTTCCTTTCCTATAACTACTCTCTTCCCTTCACACTTCTTTCCCTCTCAATACTCCTTTACCTACTCACTTCTTTTCCTTTAACTAGGCTACTCCTTTACCTACTTCCTTAGTTTATTTTCTTTGTGTCTTTACCCACTTAGTTCCATTACGTTAACTATTCCTACCCCTGCTCTCCATCTTATTTTAATTACTTCTTTACCTACTCCTTACTTTCCTTTGGCTGCTCCTTTACCTACCCTCCCTCATTCCATTAATTACACATTAACTTGTCCCCCTATTTTCCTTTCACTACTTCTTTACCTCTTCTCCTTCTATCTATTAATTACTTCTCTACTACTTCCTGTCTTCTGTTTCTTGCCGTTGTCATCCCCATCTTTTTCACCTTATTTATCCCTATCCTCGTCTGGCGATTCTTCATATTATTCCATATGTTTCTCTTCAAAGTCAGCTCGGCCTCTTAGCTCATCCCTTCACCTCGCACCTTCATGTCTCATTCCATTTCTTATCTGACTCCGAGCAACACACCATATTTCTTTTTGCCGTCACTTACTAATGAGATGTTAACTCTCTCAGGCTTCTGTGGCTCCCTTTCAGCTGAATAAAATCGTCTTGTGTTAGCTGGAACAAAAACACGTCTGATTCTGATTAACCACATACTTTTTACCAATCCTTTGCCGTTGAAAGGTTAACTGCCTCAGACCCCCTTATGTAACGCTCTTCAAGCTGACTAAAATCGTCTGGTGTTAGGTAGATTAAAATACTAGAGTCGTCCTGGTTATGAGAGGGTTAACTTGATTCTTTATTACATGGTACGGCAACAAACCTTTCCCTTTCCCGGTGACGCTAAGGTATCTCACGCCAGTTATGTCCAGGGACCCTATTCTGCGCGGCAGGGGAGGCTTCGCGGCAACTCTTCCTAAACGGTGTATCATGCGCATTATGCCTAAACATTGTTCGTGTATGCTTTTTATATCTTCTTTATACTGATATAGTTGTCGTCAGTTAACATACAAGGGGATACTGATATGTAGTATGAAGAATAAGTCGTTATGGGAGAGGTGTCATAACATCTCAGAATCAACTTTGAATATGGTCTTGCATTAATCTAATCAGCTATGAGGAAGCCAGCCAGTCAGTCGGGTTGAAAACACTGTCATGGTGTTTATCATAAGACCCAAGAGTTTTGCTCAGGTAAGACCATCGTAGCAGTCAGAGGAATTAAGAATATGCAAGATGGTAATTAACACGGTCAATATTTTTCCTTCACCAGGAGAATGCGTATTTTTACTTTATTCTTGTTACATTATTCAACTTGGAAAAGACCTATTGTACTGAAGGGGTTAAAGGACGCTAACTCTGACCCCCCCCCCCACTTTGAAGACCCCTACGCTGAACAAAATCGCTTTCGAATTGCAAGAATATGACACTACTTACATTATCGGACTTAAAGCGCAAACACCAATGAGAGAGGAAATGGTTAGAATGCAGCTGTATAATGGAAACAAATTTAATTACATTTTCGGAAGGGATTTTTTGCCCTCCACCTGACAAAATCAGAGGAGGGTACTGTTATCACTGGGATCAGCAAAAATAGGTGGCTTAGAGATTTCGTTTCCGGGCTAAAACTCAGAAAGTATTCACTACAGGGTCATCAAATTTCACATTGTTATGTGTATTATAGTGAACTGGTGCCCATTGATAGGTAGAATGCTGTGTCTTAAGTAGTTTTTTTTTTTAATAAAAAAGTCAAAAGGAAAATTTTCTGAGATTTCATTGCAACCTGCGCAAGGAATCTGAAGGGCCCAGTTCATTTTTCTTTGCAACTATTACACCTACGAGGCAGAAATTGTACAGTATAAATGACTATATGAATATTTAATTAGCTTTCAAGTTTCATGACTGTACCTATTATGTAATCATAGAAAATGGCTGCCTAAATTAAAAAAAAAAAAAAAAACACGAGTCATAATTTCATCAAATCTGCTCATAACTTCATTATTACCATAGATAAACTACTGATACTTTTATATTTTATTGTCTCTATGTCATACGGGAGGAAGGAGGGCCGTTATGCGCTTGGTTTGGTGTGCAGAAAGATGGGGGGGGAGTATGTGCTTGATCAGATGGAGAGTTGCAACAGTGTAGCGTTCCCCCTTTTTTTTTCTTTTTTTTTGCTTCTCAGTGATGGTATTGATAATCTCCCCCTCCTTTTTACCAACGCTCTTTCTTACGGCCTCACACTGTTCTGTTGGGAACAATTAACCTGAAAATTACAATGCATGTACAGTGCTTGTCCCTCGTATATCCCGACAACTCTGACAAATTTTCGATTAAGGCATTTTAAATTATTTTGGAGCACCAACACCGTAAAAATATGCGCAAATAATCACTTCAGACATGTGCAAGACCATTAGACACCACCACAACAATCCCAGTACATTATGCTTTGTTCGACTCCGAACGCAGTTACATTACTGAATTAATTCATTTCGAGCAAGCCTTCTACCCTCTTTGTTCTGTACTTCGTTTGCTTAATATAAATTACAAATACAGGCAGATACAGTTACTTCCAAATAAGAAACAAATATGAAAAACATTAACGCATCTGCTCGCAAATATTGTTTCTCCTGTTTGCTTTCCATCTTATGTCAGAGTATGTAAAAAAAAAAAAATGCTTCCATTTCGCCATACCAACTTTAATTCTTTCCTTTGTGACGTACGGTAATTAAGAAATTTTATACACACTATGCCTGAGAGATTGTGTTTTGCCGAGAGACAGCCTTGCAGTGAATAAATTAAAACATTCATTTCTTTCACTCTGTCTTAATTCTGGTTAAGAACAGTTTAATTTTTCCCAGCCGTCAAAAGATTGCACCGTTCACTGCGCCGGGGTTAATTTGGAAGTTTACTGCTGCGTCCACATTAATCTAATCAGCTTAGGAAAGATCTCTGGTGATGAAGGGGTTCGTGCAGGATCGTATCTAACCTCTCCACCTCGAAGTCTCCCATAAACAAAACACTGTGTATGAAAAGATAAATGAATGCATAAACAAATAAACAACCTGGAAGATATCAAGAATAAAATGCTAACGACGTCCTCAGGCTTAAGGGATTAACTCTCTCAGGCTGCTATGACTCATTTGCCGAACACAATCGCTTGTCATAGCTACAACACGTTCCTGTAACTCACACTCACCTAAATAAACTCGCCTTGCTTTATCTATCTATCTATCTATTGCCAGACGCCTCAATCCCGAACGGGGTGGCCACAAACAAATCGCCTCCATGTCACTCTGTCCCCTGCCATTTCACTACCACGCTCCCAACTCACACCCCCCTCTCTCATATACCTCTCCACTCCATCCCTCCATCTCATCCTCGGCCTCCCCCTCCCTCTCGCCCCCTCCACCTCACTCACATACACTCTCCTCGTCAATCTTTCACTCTCCATCCTCTCCACATGCCCAAACCACCTTAACGTGTTTCTCCTAACGCTTCCCATCACGTCCTCAACCACACCACAACGCTCCTTCACTTCCTCATTTGTTAGTCTGTCTCTCCATGTGACTCCACATGCTCCTCTCAAATAACTCATTTCCACTGCTCTCACTCTTGACTTCTGTCCTTCCAACAGGGTCCAAGCTTCACTTCCATATGTCAGAGTTGGTATCACAATACTGTCATGTAACAACTTTTTCACTTCCACGAGAGTTAATTCTCCTTGCCTGATTCCGTGGAGCAGCGGAATCACAAGAGGGGTAAAATGGCGTCCGGATTACACTCAAAACACGGTAATTCCGGCGGTGCTATATGGCTGGCTTAACTCAGGCGCGGATGTAATGGCTCAAGTATTTAGTTGGGATTAAGTCTGGGTGCCAACATAAAGAGAGAGGTTAACAATGCCGCTTTGGTAATTATCTTATTTCTTGAGTCGAATTAAGAGTGCCTTTGGAGATTTCGTAACACCTGTACACTCTTAGCAAATTATTCGGCACATTACTCTTTAGTGTCCTCATCTTCTGATATTGTATTAAGGTGTAGGAGATAAGATACACCGCAAATGAAAGCATGCTTTGAAACCCCCTCTGCTTCCTAGGATACGTCTCTTTCTCTGTATGTTTGGAGTACGTAGCTAGTATCGAGAGAAAAAAAAATGTCGCCTCTCCTGCTTTTCTCTCCATAGACTCTGAAAATCTGTCTTTCAGGTCGAAGGAAACGACTCTAATAACTGATCCGTGGTCAGTTGTAGTCACCATTGTCAGTTGCTTCGAATTTACCAGAATGATGTACAAAATTTATGGAGAGAGAGGCAGGAGGACTGATGGGAGCTTAGTTGTCAACAGTACAGTCCGTTAACAAATTATCGCGCAGGAAAAGTCTGCTGTTTTCCCAAAGAGTTCAGTAGTTGCGCCTCGACCTTCCTCCAGAAGACTGGTATATTTTGCATGTATGGTAAAATATACAACATTGTTTGGTAGCAGTAAACTATTTTGTTTCAGTCGATATGATGTGGTCTGACCTAGTACAGAGTTCCACTCATAGTGATGTAATTATTCAATATTGTAGTAACTTACCGAACTCTGGATTAAATGAGCATTTATAAATACGTTCAGTGATTCCAAAAATATTATAAAGAATATAATTTCATTCACTGCAAATGTTTCATCTTCACAACGACCAGGCGACTTTCCGAGCCTTGGGAGGGATTCTCAGACGCGGAAGGGTTAGAAACATAATTACTCTCTTTTGAGGATGAAGATTGTTGTACATAATTATTGACAACCACCAGGAGATTTCTTTCAGCTAAGGGGGAACATCTCCATGTGAAGGAGTTAGTAATATCCCAATGACGTATTAATTAAATACTCACTTTCTGCTCTTGTCATGTCAAAATTTTCGATACTCGTAATTAACTTGTTCATAATACATGGCAGTACGCGGTGTTGCCCTCAAGCCAATATTAGAAATTACCGTTGTGGCCAGATCATTCACAATGGAAACGTCTTAGGCAATATGAGGACCTGTTTTCACTTATCATGATGTTCGCTGTTATATCTGAACTTCGTAAAGTGAATTAGAAAACTTACTGTATATCTCATATAACAACAAATGCTTCCCCCATGCTATATGACATCCTTTTGTCAATGGGGCTGACTGCTGAACTGGACCATCGGGTATTTTGTATCAACCATCAGCTATTGCTACAGATTGCTTCCCACACAATCTGTAACAACACATTTGTATCTGAGTGTACTTCAAAGTTCGGTACCTTGCTCTTTTTTTATTATTATTGTCTTCTTGCAAATGGTAACTACGAGTAAAACAGTATAAATCAATGTGTTACATGCAATGATCAACTCTGTACCAGCGACATAGTTAATACTTATTTATGCATACAAGTAAAATTATATGGTGTACGGATTTACATCTTTTCTTAAAGGGATTTATTTTGTCCTGATGCACTGTTATGATGATTGTAATAACTGGTTGTGCCAGGAAGGCCATGATTGATTATGTGTGTGTGGATGCCAGGATGAGAAGGTGTGTAATGGATGCAAGAGTACATAGAGGCTGGGGGAGAGGACTTTCTGACAATATTGTGGTGGTGGTCAGAATCGAAGTTCAAATGAAATGGAGAAACAGAAGAAGGGAAGGACAGGAAGAAGTACTTCATACAAGGAGGGTGGAAAGGTTACAAGTGGATGAAAAAAAAAAAGGCAGAATATAAGAGGGAAGTGGGAAAACGAATGGGTTAATATGGACTGGAGCATATGGGGGACGTGGAAGGCATGTGCAAGATATTCAAAGAAGAAATCTGTGAAGCATGTGAGGCGGTATGTGGGGTGAAGAGAAGACAAAAAGGGTGCAGGGAACAGCATGGTGGAATGAAGAGGTGAGAGAGGTTGTGGCAGAACAGAAAAAAGCATTTAGTGAGTGGATGAGAAATGGGCGTGGAAGAAGTTGAGAGGCGGAAGAGAGAGTTATATGCAGAGAGGAAGAGAGAGGTGAAAAGATTAGTAAGAGAGAGTAAGAAGAGAGTGGAGGAAGAATTTGGAAGTAATTTGAGTGTAAAGTGGAGGAAATGTAAGAAAATGTTCTGGAAAGAGGTAAAGAGAGAGAGGCAGGGTGCAAAATAAGTTAGTTGGGAAATGAAAGATCAAAATGGTAGATTACTAGTGGAGAAGGGACAAAACGTGAGCAGATGGAGAGAACACTTTAAGGAACTGCTGAACATAGACAGTTAAAGTAATGCGAGTGTACGTGGCTGGGGAATGGCTGGGAGACGGAGGGATGTGAGAGAAGAGGAAGAAATCAGTAGGATGGAAGTTGTGGAAGCAATGATAAAAGTTAAAATGCGGAAAGTCCGAGGGATTGATGGAGTGTGTAGTGAAATGCTGAAGCATGAGGGAGAGATAGTAGCAGAATGGACGTGGAAGATGTGCATATTGGCCCGGGAGGAAGGTAGAGTCCCGGAGGATTGGAAGTCAGGTATAATTATTCCCCTGTACAGAGGAAAAGGAGAAAAAGAAGTATGTGGTAATCATAGGGGCGCTGGTCTTCTTAGTGCAATAGGAAAAGTATATGATATGATACTTATTGACAGAGTTAAAGAAATAACAGAGGAATTAGTTGGAGAAGAACAGGGAGGTTTTAGGAAGGGAAGAGGATGTGTAGATCAGACTCTTGAGTGGAAAAGTTCCTAGAGATGGGAAAGAAATTGTATGTGGCCTTCATGGATTTGGAGAATGCATATGGCAGGGTGGATAGACAAAGATTGTGGAAAGTATTAAAAATATATGGGGTAAATGGGAAGTTATTGAATGCCATGAAGAGTATGTATGAGGGTGCCAAGGCTGCAGTGCGTGTGGATAGCGAACTGAGCGAATTTTTCTATATGAAGGTTGGATTGAAACAAGGATGCGTCATGTCTCCATGGCTGTTGAGTCTGTATACGGATGGGGTTATAAAAGAGATAAAAGGTAGGGCGGTGGATGCTGGAGCGGCCCAAGTGAGAAAGGGCAGTGTTTGGAAACTCCCTGTACTGTTGTTTGCAGATGATACTGTGTTGTTGAGTGAAGACGAATGGGAGCTGTAAGGCTTGGTGGATGAGTTTGGGAGAGTGTGTAAGAAACGGTATCTAAAGGTGAATGTAAAGAAGATTAAAGTTATGGTCTTCGAGAGAAGTAAAGTCAGTGAATGTACAGTGAGAATGGATTAGGAGGAAATGGAAATGTAAGTGCATATATGTACTTGGGTAGTGTGATGAGTAAGGAGGGTGAAGTGATTGAAATGGTACAACAAGGAAGAAGGGATGCTGGTTGCTGGTTCCTTGAAAGCAGTGTTAAGAAACAGGGAAGTGAGCATGGAAGTGAAGAAGTTACTGAAGGACAGTATTGTGTTACCAACTCTAACGTATAGAAGTGAAGCTTGGACCTTTTTGGAGGGACAGAAGCCAAGAGTGAGAGCAGTGGAAATGAGTTATTTAAGAGGAGCATGTGGAGTCACATGGAAAGACAGACTGGCAAATGGGGAAGTGAAGGAGAGTTGTGGTGTGGATGTGGATGTAATAGGAAGCGTTATGAGAAACACAATGAGGTGGTTTGGCCATGTGGAGAGGATGGAGAGTGAGAGACTGACGAGGAGAGTGTATGTAAGTGAGGTGGAGGGGGGGAGAGGGAGGAGGAGGCCAAGGATGAGATAGAGGGATGGAGTGGACTTGTATTTGAGACGGGGGTGTGAGCTGGGAGCAGGGCAGTGAAATGGCGGGGGACAGAGCGACATGGAGACGATTTGTTTGTGGCCACCCCTTACGGGATTAAGGCGTCTGGCAATAGATAGATAGATATACCAGGAATTAAATGATTTACATAATTCATCCTTTCAGCTGTTGCAAATATTGTACCGTTTATATATACGGATATATTTCATATTGTTAACTGATAGTTTTGTTTAAATGCTTTAGATGCTTGTTTGTACAGTATTCAGTGAGCAAAGAATATAAAAATAAACAAGATATTAAGATGAAGAGGTAATTTATCTGTAAAATGATTTATATAATAATAAAGTAATATACTGGGGACATTTATCATGTAGTTATGTGTTTCTGTTACAGCAGGTGATTATTGGGTGTATTCAGTGAGCAGAAGATACAAAACATCATGATCAGTTCGGTCTGTAGAGGGAATATTCACTAGCAAAAAAAAATTTAACAGGTTGCACAACAGCCTGATGGAGCAACTTACCTTTTCTTTTGGCTCTGTTTCTGCGGCGGGCGTGACGTTGCTGAGTGGCCTTGATGAACCTCCTGTCCCCCCTGGCGTGCTTACTGACCCCTTTGACCCGCACTAATGACCTGTTAGCGTGCGTGCCAAGGGATCTGGAGGCTCTTCTGTCTGGCTTGCTGTCCGCTTGGGTGCCATGAGCAGCTGCCCGTATATCCCCAGTGCCATCAGTGCCTGGCTTTTTGGTCCCCTCCTGATGGCGACCATACTTGCTGATCACTTGGGGAATGTAGCTGCTGTATATCTCAGGGAAGGTCTCGGTAAACACTCGGGAATATTTCGTGGGCATCAGTGTTTGGGTGTGGTTCCAGGGGCTAGGATTTTTCTGAGCATCTTGTCTTGTGTCATACGACCATCGCTCTCGTTTTCGTCGCACCACCGGCACCCCACCAGTCACTGTCCTTCCGGTCACTTCACTAGTCAACGACCCCACTGTCACCTCACCAACCACCACCCCACTTGCCACTGCCCCTCCTTTCAGTGCCCCTCCTTTCAACCCCTCACTCTCCCCTGCACCAAATCCGGTCCCCCACCAGTAATCTTTAGAGGTTCTGGTTCTTTGCTCCTCCTCGGGAGTGAATACGAAGTTAGGGTTGGTCGGGGGGTCGCCTTTATCTCGCGGACTCATTGAGTCTGCAACAGTATCCTGAGCCTCAAATTTGATAGAATTTTCCTTCTGCTTCCTCGAGTTTTCCAAATACGTTCCACTGAAAGCAATCTCATTTTTAGTATTTGTGGGTCCATCACTTTCCCCAAAGTTGTATCTATGTTCTTTTTCTGTCTCTAGTCGAAGCTCTTTGCAGGAATTCGTAAGATGTAGGCCTTCATTTTCAAATTTTAATTCTGGGGTCCCAAGATTAACAGTTTTTATCAAATAATATTTGCCTTGTTTACACTTTACACAAGTTCTCTCGTCAGTGGTGATATTTACAAGCGAGGCAGTGACTCTAATATCAACTAAGGAAGCTATACTTTTTTTGGTTGTTTTTTTCAATGGACGGTGTAGCAACTGTTCTTTGATTAATGAACCATGATCATGAGTTTCATTTGCATCAAGAGACGAATCAAGGAATGTTACATTAAAGTGGTCCAAAGCACGGCTTCTGCCACCGGCACTGATTTCAATTTGCTGTTTGTTTACAGTGTTCGCCCATTTTCCCATCCTGGTTGGGCTGATGTAAGTTGCCTGCGATCTCTGGGATTTATACTTTCCCTCCGAATCATAACTTACTCCGTCGTTAGGAAGTCCTCTACCAATGATCTGACTAAAGGCCTCGTTTGGCATTTCGTACAGTTGACTTAGACTTTTAAGGTGGTGAAATTTATATCTTGCTGGAGTAAGAGAAATATTCTGGTGTTGTTTATCTGTGCGGTATAGAGTTTTTGATGATGCAGGGAAGGGGTGAGTAGGATTAACTGTAGTGCCATACTGAACTTGTACTATAGGGGTCTCCCTGTGGCCCACGTCTTTTAGGAGAGTGTCTTCTTTATTGTTAATCTCTGGCGGTGAGGAAATGTCATTCTCGTGGAAAGCATTATGCCCATGTTCTGTGTTGCCCCTTCCAGCCTCCACTCTAGGGGACGGATGGCTGGGATGAGGGGATGGGCCCTTACTAGAGTGTACGGGGGAAGGATGTTCTGTGCCTCCGGAGGGTATGAGGAGGAGCAGGAGGGCGAGAAAGTGAGGCAGCATGAGGCCACACCCGCCTAGCTGGCTTGTAGCTCCCTGCTGATCCTGCACACCCACATGAGGGAGAGTAACGCACTCACTCAGCTCTCACTCAATCATTCACCATGCAGAGGTCTCAGATAGCTAAGCTTCAGTCCACCTGGTGTCTCATGGTTCATTATCCATGCTAGAAACCTGTCCTTCCTCTGCTTTAAGTCTGGTCCATGGCAGGTATGGCCATGAGGCATTAACAGCCAGGGAGTGATTTGAACCTCATTCTAATGGCATGGCCTTGCATTTTCTGTGTAGCAAACACGACGACGTCATGCACTAGGTTTATGCTGGAGTTCTAGGTCTGTTCACGCCACACATTGCCAGTTTCAGCCTGAATTCACACGTTTTAATGGGCCAGTCGAAGCCCTCATTGTGCCCATAATCATTGTGTCCTTAGTACTGATCAGAACGATTTAGTTTACTTCATGATCGACTATAGCACTGATGTTCATAGTTTTGCAGAGGGATACACATTTGAAGCTTGTTTTAAAGCACACTGACATAGTTATCTTGTGCCTATTCATTTCACATATGTATTTGCAGAGATAATTCTGTGACAGCTGGAAAACACGGTCGATTAATTGTGTATATTAACATGCCAATCAAGTGGTGAACAAAACTGGCATGGTGTAATAGGTTTAAAGGAAAATAAGAGCTTATAGTAACTTACACAGTGGTAATGACATGTACCAAACAAAAAACAATGTATACATCGTAATACCCAAAATACTCATATGAATCATAATACATAATATATACACTCACAGGTATTTATGTGTACATATCGGTGACCTAGGCCTTTCCTCGAATATGAATCTGAACGTATACTGGAATTTTGGCAAGAGCTAATTTCCTATCTAATGAGGTGTGCAGAGGTACGGTACACATTGTTTACCACTGCGTACTCTGTTATAGGGCTAATGTTTTAATACTCTCTTCTTTCACTGTTCGAAATACTAGAATCCATGTCTAAGAGAGCGAGAGGAATTAAAGTAACCCTCTTCCACCCTCACTAGCTGCCAGGTCAGTTAAATGCAAAGCTTCTTCACTCTGGTATCGGTCTTTTAATTCAGTGGTTCCTGCCGTCAAAATATTATGTTTAGTTTACTGGAGACCTATTATTGTGAATCTGTTTGAAGCAGCCCCTGTTAGCTCTTACAGTTTGAGAGGCCTTTGCTGTATTTGTGAAATCGGCTGAAAGTTGCAAGAATGCACTAAGATAGATGTCAACGGATGGCAGACACTAGTCAGATGTATTTAGTTAATGATTCAGACCTTGTGCCGACTAACGCATTAAAGATCTCTTGACGTTCACGTTACGCTAAGTTAGTACATAATCTTCACTCGTGTTCGTACTGGTACTCCTAGTCCCGGTACAGTCCCTTATGCACATAAACAAAGCCAGCCATGAATCAATAAAAACATCAAAAAACACTTTTTCTGTCTCTCACGAACTCTTTTAGTACTCTAATGCAGTCTCCCACTCCCATGTAATCATACACTTGCCCCAGTTCTCACACGAGTGCACCTTAATTTGCAAGTTAAAAAAATAAAAAATCAGTCATGTTTCTACTAATCACGAGCAGCTATAATTAAACCCTCCACTATAATATATTTCTGTTCTACACAAAGCACAGAGCCTGCATTCTTAAGTGTTTTTTCTAAGCTTTCATGCATTTAAACACACACACACACACACATATTTTTGGCACACACACACAGACACACACACACACATGACCCTCACGCATGCTTGCACATGCACATGAATATGGTAGCCTATACGCACGAAGGGCTATGCAGAAACAATGGGGAAAGACAGGTTTAGCCTGCCGTCATGGGTTCATTGCTGCCTCCTTTTTTTTTTTTTTTTTTTTTTTTTGGCTATACTGGGTGAATTTGTCTACTGCGCAACTCTGACCTCAGGACGTGCGGGGTTGGTGCATACATCACTGGCAGTAGACTATCTATCTTGTATCCTTTTCTACTCCTCATATTTTTAATCTTTCTTTGTACTGTCTGTTTATTTTCGTTCACAGGCTGCATGGATGACAGGACAGAGTTGTTTACGGATCAGCATGAAAGCCACATAAATATTCTCACACTGGCACGTACATACACGCGCATGATAGCATATATCCAGCAACACAAGGGGAGGCACAAAC
>JAGKTI010022560.1:0-15203 GCA_018397915.1 Birgus latro
TGATGAGATGAAAAGCCTTTGACTCCACCCTATATGTATATATATATATGTACACATGAATGCCAAGCAGCAAACGTTGTACGCATAGCGCAGTAATGAAGAACCATAGGCAAGATCTATATGTAACATTTTTCTATCAGTTAATGCTTGTTTCACTGTAGAACTGAGCTTAAACGAAGTTGCCAAATGTCGTTCATCTCTTTGTCTCAAAGAGTTACTCTACACTTATTGGCCCCATCTACTGCCTTCTTTCTTATTAGATGTAGTAAATCACTTGTTTAGACCACAGATAGAAGAGTGAATGTAAATACTGTATTACAACTAAATAAGGAATATAAAACTAACGGATGCGGTCAGTTCATGCTTATTTCGACAGCGTGTGTACACTATTTACGTACGTAAACCCACAGAGGCACCACGTTTACACACCACCAGCACGCCAAATACCTCATTCTCAACTCGTTGCTTTCGGGTTTTAGTTCTTTTCTCTTTTCCCACCTACCCTCTTATTATAATGAACCCTTAATAGTTTACAATAAGACTTTATTAAACAACAAAACACAGTAAGACCTCACTATAATGGACTAATTGGGGCCCAAGCCAGTCCGAAAAATGCGAAATTCCGATAAAAGCGACATCCGGACTTACCCCTGCTAATCCGGACTTTTTCCGATATATCAGACATTAGTCCGGATTGCATCAGTGGTTTTCACCACCATTGCAGTTTTGTACTGTGTTATACCTTCACTACATTAATCAAATGGTATAATAATACTGTACTGTGCACTGAAAAACATGTCTTTTACTTGTCTTATTGTGGTGAACATAGCTGAAGTGTTCTGACAGTCCGGACTGCTTTCTGGCTTTATTGGACTTTTTCCGATATATAGGAGTTTAGTCCGGTAGCTCCTCGAGTCCAATAAAAGCGAATTCCGGTCTATTGAAGTCCGTTATATCGAGGTTTTACTGTAATATCAGGGTAACAACATTCTTTCAATTAGATTCGGGCAAAACAGTGAATGAAATCTTCAATAAAAGCTATATGAATGTTTTTTTCCGTCCATATCTGATATTGCGATATGCAGTAGATATCGGTATTGGAAAATATGCAGATATTGGCAATGCTGTGTATTGGTTCAGCAAATTGTATCGGTTAGACCACTAGCATGGGTATAAACAGTCTCTTCTCATTCCCAGACGCTGACCCCAAGTACATGTTTGAGCAGCAGCGGCTGTTTGAACCTGAGGGACCCCTCGTCAACAGTGAGTTCTACCCTGGATGGATTGACCACTGGGGAGAACCGCACCATAAGACTGACCCAAAGGTGAGGAGGAGGGATGAGGGAAATGGGAGGAAAGAGAAAAGTGATGTAAGCAGTGGGATGAAATGGAAAGAGATGGAAGGGGGGATTAAAGAATTAAGGAATGAGCACAGAGCAGATGGTAGAACAAGATAGGATACTGGAAGATCAGTGTGAAGAAAAAAGGGAGGTAACAAGAAGATGGCTGGAAAAGTATGGAGACAGGGGAAGATATATGGGATAGGGCATAGCAGAATGAGAGAGAGAGAGAGAGGAAGGATGAGGAGGTAAGGGATGGGGTGGAGTGGAGGGAAATGGGAAGGGAGAAGTGAGGGGAGGAATGGGATGAGGGAAGCAGGGAAGGGAAGAGGTAAGGGGAGATTTGTAGAAAGAAATGGTGTGGAAAGAAATTTAAGAGGAAAGAAAAGAAATGGTAAGAAATGAGAAGAGAGTAGATAGAAATGGATTGAGGTGCAGGAAATGAGGGGAGAAAAAGGTAAGGGGACATAAGGAGGAAAAGAAGGGAAATAGTAGAAAGAGACAGAGGCAGAGAAATTGGGAGGCAAGAAGAAAGGGAAATGCAAGGAATGAAGAGAGGGAAGTTAAGTAGAAAGCAATGGGGTGGAAAGAAATGGAAAGGAAAAGGAGAGGCACTGGAGTCTCTTCAAAACAGTAACCTTTTTTTCAGCTGCCAGATAATATTATTCAGCACTGGGGAACTTTACATAGTGAAGGGATTAGAAATAATCTCCATTAACCTCATATTTTTTTTAGTTCTTGCTGCTAATGGACAGTTTTATTCATCTTAAGTTGGAGGTATTTTTTTAAAGGCTGTATTTAACCCATCCAGTATGAAAAATTTATCCTAAGCTGAATAAGACTGTCAGTTGGCAAGATTGAAATGAAAAAGTGAGTTAAACTGCATTAGCGAGTTTTAGAAAGTGCACCCATTCATTTATGAGCCATGTATATTTAAAGTGCCATCATAGGGTTGCATAGAGTATGAATAGTGTAAGAGGACTGCTTTTTCACTTACATGGAAAATCACAGAGGGTGTCAAATGTTGTGAATTTGAGAGAGTATGTACAGTCACCCCAAGAAATGATTACAGTGTCAAATTACAGCACTTCCAACACTTTGTAATGGCAGATGTTGGATTGAATAACAGCGAATATAAACAGAAAATTCTGTACCTTCATGTCATGCCACCTAATAATATCCATAATATTTCATGCTGTGAATTATGTATTTCCAGACTTGGATATGGAATGTAATACTCCATGCTTAGTGTACCCTCCGTCCCGTCTTCTTTAAGTATTTACGCCAGTTGGTCTAGTTAGAAAGCCAGATGAGGAAGAATAGTTGAATTTCAAATGCTGTGGTCATAATATGGGAACATTAAGGGTGTCACAAAAATGAAAATGCTACAAGTAAGGAAGTAATGGCTCAAATGAGGTAGCAGCTATACTTGTTTGCCTTTTATTGTCTCTTCCCCTCAGTTGTCTATCAATCTATCTATTGCCAGACGCCACAATCCCGCAAGGGGTGGCCATTTGACTCTGAGTTATTTGTTTTACAGGGAGGGGCACTAACCCTCCACCAACCCACCTTGCTACCTATGAAAAAATATATTAAGTTTTAGGGGGATATGAGATTTTACTGTTTTCTTATACAATAGGCAGTAAAGAATACCTAAACAAGTTTACAAATCCCTACAGTGGAGAAACACACTTTTCCCCTTCTTGTTTTCATATCCCTTTTCGGTTTTTAATAAACAGTTGTATTTTGCTTAACTGAAAAAACTAATTAGAATAGTTTGAGCTCTGTGATACGGTACATATATAAAACTGCATTTTATTACTCTTACCAATCATTTAAGCACTGAAGGTACTTGGCTATGACAAGTTTGGCATTTTCCAAGAAGCTCTGGCTTAGCAAATTTTCAAGGTTCTGTTCACTTTATGATATTTTATTCACTGATGCATAGTCATCTGGCATAGACTAAGTCAAGGATTTCCATTTCTGGATAACTGGCCAAATACAGTGTAAGCACTTTGTCATCAAGTAACAGCTGTATCCCTTTATACTTGTCGATGAACATTTAAAATACCAGACTAACTTACAGTACATTGCCATTTCGCTTTCTGCCATTGCCCATGGAGAAAACAGAGATGGAATACAGTAAAAGTCCTCCAGTCGGACCACCAGTGTTATGAAAATCCTAATACTCCAAATTTTTCAAGGCAAAATTTTTTGAATTTTTCTGGTCTTATCAAATTTTACTGGGCTTTACCTAAGGACTTATCTGGCTTGGACTTGCTCTTGGACTTTTATGTACCTTCCTGCAATTATTCATCTACACATCTTTGCATTTCCAGTGAGTAAAACAATAACCCATGTCATCTTAGTATTTATTTAATGATCATGTACACTCACGATCACTAATTTCTGCCCCCTTCGTACCCCAGTATACCCAAGGAAGACAGGAGGGGGAGACAAAACAAGCTCCATCCATCTCTAACCCCACCTCCCAACCCTTCCCAATACTCCTGCCCAACCCAACCCCCCACTGTTTCTTAACTGGCAGTTACATCTCAAGCTAACCTCATACTTTACACTCATAGTCACATTACTAATACATAAACATAAAACATCAGGATATGTAAAAAGTATATAATATAACTGTGAACATGCTGCAAAAAGAAATTAATGCATTATAACATTGACAGCTTGCGTGTGCTCGCATGCTTGCATGTCTGTGTCTGCGTGTGTGTGTGTGTGCAAAGAAGTGCACCCAACACGAGGTCTGAGGTGGCCATTGTTAACGTTTCTGGCTTACTGGCTGCATCACAATTTATTAATTTCTTGCTGCAGCTTGTTGATACAGTAGTTATATTTTATACTTTTAACATATCCTAGTGTTCTGTGTTTTATTAGTAGATGGACCAAGAGTGTTAAGCATGAAATCAGCTTGAGATGTAACTGCCAGTTAATGATGGCTGGGGGGGGTTGGGCAGGGATTTGGGGGAGTGTTGGGAGCTGGGGTAGAGGGGGGTGGAGCTCATTTTGTCCCCCACTCCCCTCTTTGCTGGATATACAGGGGTAGGAAGGGGGCACCCCACGAGAGAAATTAGTGATCATGAGTGTACATATTTCTGATGTTTTCAGAGGTAACTCCCAGTAGTCTGACAAAAACAATAGTCCGAAGGACCCTTGGTCCCCTCCCATTTGGATTACAGGACTTTTACTGTATATGGCTTTAAAATATTCATTAGTGTTCTAACTTTTTTTTTCATCAGTGACAGATATATATGATTTGTTTATTTAAGATACACTTTTTTCAATTTTATGTTGCTGAAAAATTGTTTTTATCATACTAAATTTAAACTCCACACACTTCCTGATTGTCCCTGAGTAATAGTTCTGCATTTTCAAGCAGTTCCATTTAACCTCTTAACTGTGGATCATCACTTTCGTGATGGTCGTGTGCAATGGATCATACCACGGGGCGTCACTTGAGTGACTGTGTTATTTTTAATTCGCCCGGGCTTTCACGTGGTGACTTGTATCATCTATCAGCACTGCCAGTGTCCAGCAATAGTCAGAGCTGCTAATGTCATCAGTACTCCCATCCATTCTTGACAATTTAGCCATTTTCCCCCATTCTAGACTCCCTTCCCTACCTCCCCTCCATTACCCTCTTGTGTCGTCTGCTCAGCCGCTCTGCGCTAAGTAAATCTTCCCCGGATTTTTCCACTGTTTTCATCCATTGAAATGAGCCCTATGCTCTATTCTTATACAAAATAATATACAGTATATAGAAAAAAAAATAAGGTACAGTAAGGTCCCGGGTTACGTCAGAGTTCCGTTCCTGAGACATGACGTAAGCCGATTTTGAACGTAAGTCGAGTTTTACAGATTTTTCAACCATACATCGCATACTATACATGTAATAATCTTATAACAGGTTTGTATAAGAAACACAGTCTTTTGAACTGATGATATTTATTGAATAAAATATAAGTTGTACTTGCTACGAGTCTTCGTCACAGTAGCTCACTCGCTGCAGTAACAGCACTTCTCATCGTCACGGCAACCGCTTCCTCACTCTCCCGTCCTTACACACATGCCCATTGCCAACACACACATTTTATTCCTAAATTCAAACACTTTTCATACTTCATCATACAGTAAAGGTTACCGTAAAATACTGCTGTAAAATATGAAATACGAACATCATTACCAGCACGATAATGTAAGTATTTCTAACATCAATTTTGATGGCTTTTTTTTCCTCACTCGATCACTGATGCTTTTTCTCCTTTCTCATTACGCTTAATAATATCGACTTTTTCACGTAATGTGATGGTCTTGCGTTTCTTGGAGTCATTATGGTCACTAGGAAGCTGTCTCTTAGGCATCGTGGAATCAGGCGAAAAACAAACACAAGAAAATTACAGTACAGGTGGTAGTAGCAGCGAGACTAAAGAGCGATTGTTGGTTTGTTGGTAGTCAAGCGTGAGGCGGGAAAACACCAGAGACATCTTGTGGTAAACAGCAACACTTTAAAAACCGAGCTTTATGTATTTTTTTCTTTATTTTCTTATATTTTAAATTTTCCGAACCGACTGTCGTAACCTCGATTTGACGTAAGTCAATACCGACGTAACCCGGGACCTTACTGTAATTGATAGTGCCATACACCTGGAATTGGCTAATTATCACTTGGCAACATCCAGCCTGCACTCGTTCGCTAATTTCCCCTGCTTTGTTTTCCCGTGAAATATGCCGTGAGCTACTCTCGTAATATAAGAAAGGAAGGGAGAAGCCTGAGTGATATTTATATTCACCTGGAACTGCCTAATTTATTATGTATTGTCTAGATTTCCTACAACTTATTTCTTAGCATATACATTAGCAGCTGACATTTTCAACTCTTGGCTACCGAGATACAGTCAATTCATTCTCGTCCTTCACGGTGAAATGATGCCCCTCCATTTCTGCCGCTTTTGTGCCTATTGTAAAAGGCACTACCCCTACTAAACATCGTGTGGGAAGCGGTAAAGGACTGTAGATATATATAAGTGTAATAAAGTACTAGAAATAATAAAATGTGAGTGTGTATATGAGTAAGAAATGACAGAATACCAGCGGCGAATTAGTGGGAGTAGGAGGCTCGTACGCGCTCCTATTTAACATTGCTTTCAGTGTGTGTGTTTTTTTTTTTAGTATGGATTTCAAACTACTTGGAAATCATTGAATAGTGTTTCTAGTGATAATATCTGGCAGTGGTATTCAGATTAGGGGATGTTGGGAAGTGTAAAGTGGAGACTTAGTTACCCAACTTCAGAAGTCTCCACAAGTCCTATGGTAGTTGATGAGTACTAAAAAAAACATCCCAGGAGAAAGCTGAAGGTATGTGCCATATGCCTATGTAATTATAATTTTCTAGGTCTAATAACTGATTTTTGGCAAATATTTTTAAAAAGTCAGTCGGAGCGGGAAGGGCCCAGCGCGCCTTCGACAACCCCACGGTGTAGGGGTTAAGGATTTCCTAATGTTTTAACTAATTCATCACTCTAGACAGAACTGTAATGGAGAAGTATTTTGACATTTATTTATTGTTTTCTATTACATTTTCACTAATAAGATTTGATCTTATAAAAAGACTTAAGGAAGAGCATGTGCGGTATCACGGAATGAAAACTTTTGGAAACTGTCATTACTTCTTTGGGTGACTGTACAAGAAGAAAATTGAGACAATGCAAGTAAAAACAAAAGGCAGGTATTTCTCATTATAAGTAGCTGTTATTTTGTTATTGCTATTAAGTCACAAATATTTCACCATCATCATCATCATCATCTAATCCTGTGTTGCCCCACGAGGAGTGGAGGAGCCCAGGGCTAGGCAAGTTGGCCCTGACATTTAAGATGAGAGTGACCAGCCTCATTCATCCCCGAGTAGCAATACATGAGCAATAAACCTCAACCACCCCTTGGATATGAAAACTGCACAGGCTTAATCCAGTTGGAGTACCTAAACCACCAGGTGCCATAATTTGGTTATATGGTTACCATCCAGTGTATTAACTGGTTTCCTGGTGTACAGGTAACCATTTGGCTTTTCACCCAGTGTAGAGTCACCCATATGCAGAAGGAAGAGGAAAGAATGAAGGAAAAAAAAAAAAAGACAAGAGGAAGTGTAGCGTCACCCTTGGGCAAAAGGAAGAGGAAAGAATGAAGGAAAGAAAGACAGAAGAGGACAGAAGGAAAGAAGGGTGGAAGAGAGGAAAGGGCAGTCACCTGAGAGCAGCGCTACATCGTGTAATTGATGTTTCAGAATATAATATTTTACTGTAGCAGTGCTCCCATATGAAGGCATTTTTTTCACAGCTTTATTTACGTTATAGGACTGATGATCAACTATGAAAAAGTTGTGATGATCAGCAGTGCATACTTGAATTAGTTACAGTCATTCATTCATTCATCATGTAATCGTGTTGCCCCATGAGGAGCATTGAAGCCCAGGGCCAGGCAGTTTGGTCCTGACATTTAAGATGAGAGTGACCAGCCTTGCTCTTCCCTGAGTGGCATTATGCGAGCAGTAAACTTAAGCCACCCCTTGGATTTAAACCTGCACCAGCTCAATCCAGTTGGAGCGCCATAATTACCCACTAAACCACCAGGTGTCATAATTTGGATATATGGTTATCACCCAGCTTAGTAAATGGTTTCCTGGTGTACATGAAACCATTGGGCTTGAGCATAGTAAATGGTTTCCTGGTGTACACAAAACCAATTGGCTTGAGCATAGTAAATGGTTTCCTGGTGTACATGAAACCATTTAGCTTGTCATTCAGTGTAGTCACCTGTAGACAGAAGAAAGGGGAAAGAATATTGAATTAGTTACATTGAGGAATTATTGTACTGTACTGGTATTTGAAAGGAAACAAATTGACACTATAAATTTGTCTGCGCATTTAGGATAGAGATATAACAGGATGAAATACAGAGTACAGATGGGCGATGAAGTGTTTGAGTGTTTGTAGGTTACAATGTGTGAGAGCTGTCTTGTGTACACTTGGCAAAATGAAATGTGGGTGGTGTAGGAGAGATCTCTTTAGGGTAGAAGAGTAGTTCAAGAACTTCATAACATTTTCTAGAGCCTTATGGCTTGTTTGGAGGTAAAAAGGACCCCTGCATGAAAGTGGGTTTTCTTTTAATTCTGTTGTGGGGGCAAAATCTGGGCAGTGAGAGAGAACATTCTAGGTTAAAGACAGAAGTGGCCTTTTTCATAGTAGCTTTAGACATAAGCAAGATGGATGGTGAAAGTAGCTGAAAAATGTATGAGTAATTTGAAAAGAAGAAAAGACATAGGAGTGAGATACGAAATTGCTGAATGGATGGAGATGTATGTTGTATACAGGTGCAGTTGGGTGGTAGGTGCAGGAACCCATCATCCACTCAGTGCAATGCTGCCTACTCCTTCCTTAATATGTCATTCTTTTTCTGTCAGGCCCCCTTACTTCCTGTTTTCCACCTCCTTCCTGTCGCTATTTATTACTTTTTCCATTACATGTGGCTCTACACTGAGTGACAAGAAAATGGTTTCCTGTAACTCAGGAAACCATTTACAACACTGGGTGATAACCATATAATAATAATAATAATCCATCCATCCATCCATCCATCCATCCATCCATCCATCCATCATCCAATCCTGTGTCGCCCCATGAGAAACGTAGGAGCCCAGGGCTAGGCAAGTTGGTCCTGACATTTAAGATGTCCCTGAGTGGCATTACATGAGCAGTAAACCCCAACCACCCCTTGGATATAAACCTTCACCAGCTCAATCCGATTGGAGCACCTTAATTACCCACTAAACTACCAGGTGGCATAATTTGGTTATATGGTTACCACCCAGGATTGTAAATGGTTTCCTGGTGTACAGGAAACCATTTGGCTTGTCACTCAGTGTAGAGTCACCCACAGGCAGAAGGAAGAGGAAAGAATGAAGGAAAGAAAGACAGAAGAGGGAGTGTAAAGTCACTCGTAGGCAGAAGGACGAATAATAATAATCTGGTCTTTTGTTTCTCAGAAGCACCAGTTCTTCCTTTGGGGATTCACTAGTGCTCGACACACATATACATCATTTTTATGATTACAAAAATTGTGATATCTCTCATGTACAACACAAGCTACATCAGTGAAAAAAAAAAAAAAGTGACAATAATTAAGCTCTATAATCATCTGTCATAGTACTCAAATAACAGGATGACATGGAGCCTTCTGTGGTGCCCCTGTTAATTGGGTGTAGAGACACAAGTACAGTATCCACCCACGAACCTATTTATACATTAATACCTGTGTGAGACACTGTCATCTGCATGGGAACATTAGTTTACTGCATGGAACAGCCATGCAGGGTTAGTTGCTTGCATGTGTTTGATGGGTCTGCTCAATCAGACAGACTGTGGTAGCCTGTATATTTAAAGAATGCACATAAATAGAGCATCAAAATGAAGTAAGCATACTACTGGGAGATGAAGGCTATGCTGTATAGGGAAATAGAATAGTACTTTGGTGAGGGAGAATGAGCAGGAAAAAATGGAGTGCCTGAGGAAGGGAGAGAAGTATGTGAGGATTAACTTGGCTGGAGGCCATTTGCATACTTGGCTAGAAAGACTTCAGAATGGCCATCCACTATCAGGGAGATCCCAAGATGGAGCAAGACATTGTGGAAGATGATGATCACATATACCCTTCCCTCATGCTTTCATTCATGTTCTTTTAAATTTATACAGTATTTCACATTTCTTTGTTACACAGCAGAGTGAATAAATAAATGCCTATGCTGCATACACTGCCATATACTGTATTTTGAAGAGTCAAATGATGTATGACTGCTTATAAAATACCTTTTTCATGGGTAGTATTGTAATTTTCATGCTTCTAGATTACATCCACCTCTTTAAAATACTGTAGTGGAAAGCTGAGTTAATATGATGATGACACAGTCAAATTCTTGTTCCTGGGGTATATGTCAGGGGAATACTTCAGAATACCACAACTTTTTCATACAACAGATACTGTAAATTGAGGGAAGTTTACAAATTAGATTTATGTACTGTATGTGGTAGCAATGTACCTTTAATTAATAATATTTTTGTAATTTACTGTAGGCTTAATTGCAAGAATGGGAAATAAAAAGGCAGCATACAACAAGGACTTAATTGATAATGATGTTAAGTTGTTCCATAACCACTTAACTGACTCTCTCACCGGCTCCCATTAAAGCTTCTAGCGAATGGTCTGGATGCCATCTTAGCCTTCAACGCCTCAGTCAATATGTATGTGTTCCATGGTGGCACATCCTTCGGCTTTACTGCAGGCAAGTACCCTAGGCATTGTTTCTTCAATAACCAGTTCTGTACTTGTGCAGCTAGTGGATTCCCCCCCCTCCCCCCACCTCATTATTTGGTTCGGTATAGGGGAACATTTTGTATCAAAGGGGTTAGATACAGTATTCCTGAACCCATTCGCAGGTGGAGATTCTTTCCACTTTAAAAAAAAATGTCTGATGGTAGTCTGAGCAAAGTAACAGTGTAATCATTGCAATGAGTCGACACTTAGATTCTTTCCACTTTAAATAAAATTGTCTGATGGTGACCTGAACAAAGTAACAGTGTAAACATTGCAGTGAGTCAACACTTTCACTGATATAATGTACTGTTTAATTTGTATTTTTGTTATATTCCATGGAATTCCCAAATTGTTTTTGCTCTAACTTGGTTCAGATTGTCTTCCTTTTGCAGCTTATTTCACATAGCTCTGTGCCATAAAGAGACAATGCTACCTCTCTACATACTTTCCATAATACTGGTGGGCTAGGGGTCCCAGATCCAGGCAATGGATCTGGGACTGTGCAGTAGGTGGGGCCTGTGGCATGTTTCTCTCCTTTATTATTTTTACTGATAATGACCAAGTTAAAAAATGAAATTCAAAGGAAGCCTGAGGACACTAAAGCACCTAGGAGGATCAGAGTGGTGTCATGGAATGTTGGAAGTTTGAGGGGTAGAGCGGGGGAAGTGGTTGAGACATTGAGTAGGAGATGGATGGTTGTGGGTAGTGTGTAAGAAGCCTGGTGTAGGGGTTGATCAGCCAGTAAGATTACTGGGAGGGATTGTTATTATAAGTTGTTTCAGTAGGGTAGGACAGACAGATGTGGTGGTGTAGGTGTGTTGGTTTGGGAGAAATGGGTGGAATATGTCATGAATATTATGAGAGGAAGTGATAGGATAATAGTAGTGAAAATTTTGTTCAATGGGAAAATGGTTGCCTTTATATCGGCATATGCTCCACAGGCAGCTTGGGATAAGGTAGAGAAGGATAGATTTTGGGATGACTTAATACATGTAGTAAGTGGTATGGGGGATGATGAGATTGTAGTTTTGGGAGAGGATTTAAATGGTCATGTTGGTGAAGCAACTCAAGGATATGATGGAGTACATGGGTGATGTGCATATGTTAAAAGAAATGAGGAAGGGGAGAGGATACTCAAGTTTGGGTGTAAGGGCTTCTTCCTCATAAGCAACACACATTTCAGGAAAAGAGAAAGTTGATTACATGTGAGTCAGGGGGAAATGGCAGCCAGATAGACTATTTCCTGGTCAGGAGGGCTGATAGGAGGTTAGTGAGGGATGTTTAAGTTATAGGGAGTGAAGAGTGAGTGCAGCAACACAAGTTATTGATATGTGACATGGTGCTCAAGGAGCGGGTGATAAAAAAGCGGACCTATATACCTAAGAGGAAAATATGGAAGTGGAAAAACCAAGCAATAAGAGATGCCTTCTATAGGGAGATGAGGAGAGTGTTGCAGAAGTATTAATGAACAGTACAGAGCCCTCAAGAGCAACTTCTTGAGAGTTACTGATTCAGTATGTGGGTGAACAAGAGGCCCATCAAGACATAAAGTAACTTGATGGTGGGATGAGGGTGTTGAAGCTGCAGTTAAGGAGAAAAGAAGGTTTTTCTGGGAAAGGAAGAAGGGTGATAACAGAGAGGAATACTTAGCTGCCAAGCGTATGGCTAGAAAAGAGGTTTACAGGGCAAAGTCTAAGTCACAGAGAGTTTTACCTGATAACCTAAATTGTGTGGAAAGGAAGAATATGATATTTAAGGTGGCAAATCAGATGAAGATGGAGAATAGGGATATCATAGGTGAGCAGTGTGTGAAGAATGATGAAGGAAGGGTAGTGGTGAACAGTGGGGATATTAAAGACGCATGGAGAGAGCATTATAGTTGGTTGTTATCATGTGCCTTATGAAGCGGAGCAATAATCTTTTTGCCTGCCTGCCTGCCTTTGTGTGTGTGTGTGTGTGTGTGTGTGTGTGTATTTACCTAGTTGTGATATACAGGAAATGAGCTATGGCCTTGGGGTCTTGTCTCTTTTTCTCAGTAAGTCAAATTTTGCTTTGAGCTCGTTCAGTTTTTAGACTGGACGATCTCTTTGTCCAAGCTATTCCACAGGTCTGTGCATCTATATGGAAAACTATATTTCTTGATATACTTCAAGCAACTTGCCTTTTTCAGTTTCATTCCATGTCCTCTCGTTACTCTCCCAGCCCATAAAAACAGATCTTTTCTATCAATTTTATCTACTCCCATCATGGCCCTGAACACTGCAATCATATCGCCCCTCTCTGTCCTTTCTTCTAGAGAAGGCAGATCTAGCTTTTCCAGCCACTCTCTGTACGACAGATCTGCCAGGCTTGGGACCATCTTGGCTGCTGTTCTTCGTGATCTCTCAATCTTGTTTATATGTTTCTTTTCGTGTGGAGACCACAATACTGCCACATATTCCAGCCTGGGGCGGATCATGGCCACTATCAGTTTTTTCATTATCTCCTCATCCATGTAATGAAATGCCACTCTAATGTTAGTCAAGAGATTATACATCTCTCTAACTATCTTGTTAATATGTTTTTCAGGTGACAAACTATCCTGGACCAGCACTTCCAAATCTTCCTCTTCTCTCACTTTTGTGATTGGTTTATTACCCATCATATAATTCAGTGATGGCCTCTTGGTACTTTTACCCATTTCAAATATTTTACATTTTTTTGCGTTGAATTTCATTTCTCACATCCGGCTCTAATCGTGAATCCTATCCAGGTCTTCCTACAGCATTTTACAGTCTTCCTCGACTTCTACTCTCCTCAAGATCTTTGCATCATCAGCAAACAGACTTGCATAACTTTTAATTCCATCTACCATATTGTTTACGTAAATCAGGAACATTACTGGCGCTAACACCGAGCCCTGTGGGACTCCACTTGTTACTTCCCTCCATCCAGACACCTTGTCCTTTATTACTGTCCTCATTTGTCTGTCTTTCAAGAAGTCTGTCATCCACTCCAGGAGGTTTCCCTTCAGTCCTCCTATGTGCTTCACTTTCCACATTTGTTACTTGTGGGGTACCTTGTCAAAGGCTTTCTCCAGATCAAAATACACACTTTCCACCCAACTGTCTCTCTCCTGTAGCACGTCAGTCGCCCTTGAGTAGCTCAACAAGTTGGAAACTGACTTTCGGCCAAAATGTTCATCTTGTCTAGATATTTTATCCATCTATCTTTCAGGATTCTCTCGTACAATTTTGCAACTGTGCTTGTCAGGGACGTTGGTTTGTAATTCAGAGGTTCTTTCTTGTTTCCTCCCTTATAAATTGGTACCACATTGGCCCTCTTCCATTCCCAAGGTGAGGAGACTGTAGCACCAGTCGAGCAGGGCAGTACTCCCAAGGAGGATGGAAAGCTGATGACAGGGAGAGCTGGAGCTCCCATTTCATCAGCCCTCAGGACTTGTTCCTAACCATCCTCCTTTGCTGAACTTTTTCAGTGTCTCAGTTACACAGAGTAGACCAGCATGCTCTCCAATACAAGTTTCTCTAACTGTCAACACGAAACTACATACATGCTACACACTACACTTATTTTTCAAAATTATCTTTGAAAATGGCGCACAAAAATCATGCCTCGGAGTCCCCAGGGGGGGAGACCATAAATGCCCCCACCATCCGCCCCTCTCCCGGTGACGACTCAAAGAGCTGCCTGGAACCACTGTCTGACTCACTCCTTCTTCATTTCTGTAACATTCGCGGCCTTTCCTCTAACTTTCACGCTGTCGAGCACCACCTCTTCTCCTCTAAACCTCACCTTCTCTTTCTCACTGAGACTCAGCTGTCTGAGGCAACTGACAGCAAACCCTTTTCTGTATCCTCCTACTTTCTCTATTCTCGGTTCAAAGCCAAAGGTGGCTGTTGCGTATGTGTACGCAACGATCTATCTTGCTCTCGTGTTCCTGAACTTGATTCTTCTGAATTCTTTACTCTCTGGCTTTGGCTTTCCTGTCATTCTCTGACTAAATATATCTGTGCTGTTTACTTATCTCCTAATTCTACTGACTATCAAAAATTCTTTGACTATCTTACTTCTACGATGGAACACATTCTATCCATTTCTCCTTTCTCTGAAATCTCCATTCTAGGAGATTTCAATGTTCACCACCACCTTTGGCTCTCCTTTCCTTTCACTGATCCACCTGGTGAACAAGCCTACATCCTTTCTATCCTTAATGACCTAGAGCAGCTTGTACAGCACCCTACCCGTATCCCTGACTGCCTTGGAGAGAGTTCCAACATACTTGACCTTTTCCTAACAACTAATCCTTCTGCTTACACTGTTCATCTTTTCTCTCCGTTGGGCTCCTCCGATCATAATCTTATTACCTTAACATGTCCAATCGCTCCAGTACGGCCTATGGACCCTCCAAAGAAACGCCGCCTGTGGCACTTTGGAGCTGCAGATTGGGAGGCCCTCAGGCAGTACTTCTTTGATTTTCCA